>QZLH01000445.1:0-50072 GCA_003833135.1 Oehlia diaphana | reverse complement strand
CGGGTCACTGATCGGGTTACACAGTTCTATCAGCCAATGTTTATTGACTCAAAACCCGATCAAAATTCCGAACAATCAGAAATGAACTGGCCTATTTTCGCCCCAAAAGTTCTCAGCCACGTGATAAACTTACCCGCCAATAAAATTAAGTCCTGATCACGTGATAAACTTTTTACATATAAACTTTTTTTTGTTGAAATTTGAAAAAGTGACCCGGCCGGGTGAAGTGAACCGAAAAATCGAATTTGTGTGGCCTAAGATAATTATAGAAGTTAGCTGTACAATATACTTTATTTTTGATTATTTGTATCGTTGGTCCAAATTAATATTTATTAATTTGCGTAATATCTTAGAAAAATTTTATCGCATCTTTATAATTTATCTGTTATAAACTAAATTTTATTTTCCTGAGACCATAAGATATCAGAAAAAAAGGTGTCAAATACGATATTTTGTACTTTATGCAATAACTCTAAGATAATATACTGTATACTGTAATAACAATAGCTCAGGAGAGCTATGAGGAAATCATCTGCAGCTACTTACGGGAGCTCTAGCGTACCTACAACCTTTAATTTTCGCTCTAAAGTATCTCAAACGTTTGGGATGTGATAATAAATAAATAACTAAAGTCTAGTAATTAAATTAAAGTAATTAAATTGTAAATTATCAAATTAGAAATATAAATATGGCTTGATATTTACATAAAAAAGCTCGTATATTATCCTATTGTTTTTGATTCACCAATTTATTACTTGGATTAATATAGAAAATGTCTAAGCTCTAAAGTGAGTTTAATCACAATCAACATTATAGCATTAACAATTTCACAATTGCAAGGACGTATGACGTATATATGACGTATAATATGTCGAAATTTTATGTATAATTAAATTAAAAATGACATTGTGTTATGAAAATAGCTATGGAACAATCTATTTATTACTCAAATCAAATAAGAGTTATTGCGTCAGTCACACAAGATATATAAAAAGTATAACTAGTTCAGTTATTCAAATACGTTTTATTAATAAGAAACAATGTGTCACATGGTTACATGGTTTTTAGCAATTTAAAAAAATATCAAAGAAAAAGAATAAATGGATATAAAGTTCATTTCTTTAATACAAGTGTCATATAGCTGTCATATAGTCTGTCAAAGATTGGTAATCATTCGTTAGATGTATCTTCATCAAACCACGAATACAATTTTTCTTCTCGAATTTCTTTAGATTTTTCTAACCATTCTTTCATTAAATTTTGATCTCGACGAAAACAAATATATTTTGATGATTGTAATGATTTATATAAATCCGCACCATAAAGTCTTTCATAATCATTAATAAGTTCTGATCTGAATATTAAAAGTCCGTGTTTACCATCTTCTTTAGCTTTATTAAACGCATCACTATATATATAAATATATATTATTTAAAGGTTAAATAAATATTTATGAATAATATATCTCTTTAATAAATACATATAATAATATTACTTACTTCATCAATGCAATAATCATATTTAATAAAACAAGAACCAGAATGACGTTTGCCAAAAAAGTTAATAGTTTTAGTGGCCAATAATTATAATCACTAAAGCTAAGCGTATTCCAATAATATGCAGAAAGAATAGCATCAAAAAGTGTATCAAACGGGTTATCTGGTTCAGTTCCTGTCAAAGTGAAATTTTCAGATCCATTATTTAATGTATAAGTTGAAATTGAAGGATGTAAATTAACAAGTGATGGATATCCGAAAAGAATAAACCTATTTATAAATATAGAAATAAAAATTATTTCTTAGTAATAACTTAATACAATAATAAATAAAATAAAAATATTTACATTGAATGACCAAATCCAACTGTTAAAACAATCATGAATGCAAAAAACGGGATAATGATTTTTAAAATATTTCCGAATATGTAGATGCTAATCGCTATTCCCGAATATAATCGTAGCCATAAGAGCTTGAGAAATAAATAACAATATTTTAATATAATTACGTAAAAACTTATATATAAAAAAGCGTTAAACATACCATTTCAAACCAAAGTATTAAGGTAGTTACCGATGTTAAAAGAATAATCCATTCACTTTCAATTCCAGAAATTATTAATGTTAGATTAATTATACCAAGAATGGTACTACATAGATCAAATGTGTGTAATATTGATAAAATATTTTTCATCCGCAAAAACTGAACAATAAATAAATCAATTCCAAGGTAATAAAATATTACGATCATAACTATATTTGCCGTTTTGCTATAATTTTCATTATTTTTTAAAAAAATTTGAGAAAGATAAGAAAATAGAATTAAAAATATAAGATATTTAATTAAAAAAATCATCCAATTAGTTTTTGCTTGTTTCCATCTTGAATTTATAACTGCTTCCATAGCCGGAATATAAAAAAATGGACTGTCGTATTTTTCAATTTGAAGAAATGGACTGAATTGGTCATCTTTCAAATTCAACCTAAGCGGATCAATAGGAATAAAAATTTTTCTAAATAATTTTGCACATATTTTCAAAAATGTCCAAAATTTTTCAAATTTTTCAGTTTCTTCAGGTTCTTCATCAAGTTCTTCATTTGGACAAGTTGTAAAATTCGGAAGTGGAACCATACAAATATCCGATGACATATCACATCTATATTAAAATAATAGATTTAAAATATGACTTGATTTTAAACGATATTTAAAATTGCATTTACCTTAACTTTCTATAATTAGAATAAGTAACCAAAGAAACAAAATTTGTTGGTATAAGTTGGGTAAGTGGTAAATATACTTCTAATAAATCTTGTTTAAATGATACGGTTTTAAATCTTTTATTTGAAAAATTATATTTCATTTCTCCAAAACAAGATTTAAAATACAATAAATCCACATAATTAGCTATATATATGAAAAATGATAATAATATGAATTTCTTATTAAAAATATTATTAAATTAAAATAGCGAAAACGATCATACCGTATTTATGTTTAGATAATTCTGGAAGAATTTTTGTAACATTAATCATCCAACCAATATGAGATAGAGAATTTTCTGAATAATATTCTAATAAATATGCTAACATAACAGCATCTCGATCTATTAAATAAATAAATTTTTTTTTTTTTAAAGAAAAATTAAAAAATAAAAATGATAATGAATTTAAAGTGCTAACCTTTACAAAAACTTAAAGCTAATTTCAAATCATTATCTGATTTTGATAATTTCCATTCCTCATGATAATTTGGATAAGAACTATACTGACTTCGAGGTCTATGTAAGTTTTTGACTTTTGAGACTTTCTCTTTTGAGTCTTTCTCTTTTGAGTTCTTCTCTTTTGAGTCTTTTTCAAAAAGAATAAATTTGATCAATGAAAATGATCGTGCACAAATTAGAAATGCCATTAAGGGATATTGAATCTCCATAAGTTTCCAATGATCAGGACAATTTTCAATGAAAGTTCTAATGAATTTTTCAATTGCATTAATATAAATACTATTTTCCTCATCATTACGAGTATTATACATGTAAACCAGTAATCCACATGCAGTTTTTATAATAGTAGTAATATTATCATCCCATTTAGGTAATTTATTAACCTTTATCTCGTGATATAGTTTCTTAAATTTATTAAAATTTTCATCCGAGAATTTTTCGGAATCGGATTTTACAGGTTTCTTAGTATCTTTATTAATTAAATCATGTAAAATTTTAATATTTTTATTTTCGTCAAGAAATACTACCATCCCACTTGCTTTTGTTAAAGTATGGTTATAACTCAATAGAGTAGATGTATTATGTTCGATGCTAAAAAGATCGTCTAAGCATCCCGATAACAGCCAAGTATGAAATTTATTATCTTCACTGATGATGAATAATTCATTATTCCCATCAATAAATTCTAAAAATTTAATTTTTGAAACACAATCAATCTTTTTTGAAACAACTTCAAGTCCACTTTCCATTAAATATATTGTAATAGTATTATCTCCACTAGAATAAGCAAATAAATCTGAATCAGTTGATATTGCGAAAATTCCTGGTTCATTATTTTTTTTCCCACGATTTCTATAAAAAATGTTCACTAATTGTGAAGTATTAACATTATAAATTTCAATATGTTGTAGTTGTTGATTATAACTCCTATCAGTCATTAAATATTCCTGATATCTTGACTTCAAAAGATATTTCCATGCATCCTTGTTGTTTTCTAATTCTTTAAATAAATTTTCAGGTAACAAAAAGCAATCTTTTTCATCTAATTCAATTTGGCCTTTATTATTTTTATTCTTTATATAATGTATGTAAAGCTTTTGTATTTTTATATGATTCATGCAAATAAGTATCGTTCTATTCTTCGAAGGTAGAAAACCAACTACTCCATCAAAAGAATACGTGATAAATTGGAGGGTTTTGGCCTTATAGTGCGTCAAGTCACATCTAAAAATTGTTATTTCTCCTTTACTTTTAGAATTCATGGCTAATTGAAGTTGTTCAAATACTTCATTATTGAATATTCTTTTATTATAAGAAGGAAAGAGACGTTCGTAAAAGTGAGAATATAAAATGAAAGGGAGAATACAGATAAAAGGAATGATAAAAAAGATTATGAAAAGAATGAAAATAGAAGGTCCTAAAAAGTTGTAAATTTTATTAAAATATGTATAAAACTTTGATCTTTCAAAGTTATTAGGCTGAGGCTGGTGAGACACATCTTTGCCAATTATGCAAGAGATCGCGACAAAACAAATATTTTCATTGGCATCCGAAACTGCTAAAGACCATTCATGGACATTTTCACCAAATTTATCTTTTTCAATTTTTAAGGGTATATCCTTGTCATCTGTATCCACTTTTTTGATCAATAAACAGGAATAAGGTTTATTGTCTTCTTTATTTATATAATCTGTAAAAATGAGAGATATGTTAAATGAATTTATCTTTTTATTTTAATTAATAGAAGTCTAAATATAAACCTTACTTGGATTAAACTTTGCTACTATCGAACCATCTGGGCTGATGGCCACATAATTCTTCCCCATATCATTTTGCTTTTCTTCCATATTTACAGCAACACTCATATTTCTTTTTCTTATATAAAAATATGAAAAAGCGACAAATTCTAGTAGAAAAATTTTCTTTTTATAACAGATCAACAAAAAATTATTGCAGTAATTAAATTATATCGAAATTATCTAATCAATCTATTTTAGTGATAACAAAAGATAAAATAATAAATTAACTTTTTAGAGCAGCTATAATAATTTGAAATCATGCCAAGCAAATACAAATGCAGAACCACCGTTACCTTCGTGCCGAATCTTTGACAAAACAAGTTTGGGAGGTGGTGAGAAATGATAATATTCTTGATGACTTAAGAAGTTTTCTAGATATTGTTCCTCATTTGTAAAACATATTTAAGAGTAAAATGTTTTTACGCTAACCATTTTTTAATTCATCAAAGAGTATAGAAGCGCTGTATTTACAAATAAAGTAATTATTAAGAGATCATTTGATCTGCAGTATAGCCAGCTCATTATTGTACATGATAAATAAGTCAATTTAATTTACATGCACGAATATGCAAATACGCCACTGTATAAGTCGACTAAGTTTAAATTTTAAACCGTTATTTTCAATCATGGTTAACGGTTGCAAATATACGTGAAAGGATACTTTTAAAGCTTCTTTTTCTTGTCAGAGTTTGATTAGAGTGCAATGAGTTCAATGTCTATAACAAATGAAAACGATTCTATAGTTATAGAATCACCGCCTCAACCTAATCCTGTAAAACATACAAAGGAAGATGTCTCAAAACCAGGTCCGCGAAAAATAAATTTTAGAATTTTATTTAATTAAATCATTTGTTAACATTTTATTTATATTTCAGTTGGTGTTGTTCGGATTAATATTGTCAGTGCCAAAAATCTAAATAGTTGGCTTGATGGCGATTCTTTGAATTTTTATGTAAAAATTACTTGTTCATCTAGTGGTTTTGAATTTTGCAAAACTCATATCTGCAATGACATCAACCCAGAATGGAATCAAGAATTTTATATTCCAATTTACGATATTGATAAAAAATTCAAGATTCGAGTTTATAATAATAATGCTTTCTTTAATCATGTAAGTTTGGGATTTTATATCCTTGATCCTAAAGACCTAATTAAAGGAAAGAAATTGGATCTTGAACGCGATTTAATAAAACCAAAAAATAGATTTTTACACATACCACCCAGACCTAAAAAAGGAAAACTTCGTTTTGTTGCCAACTTCTATTCCTTTTCTAAATATCCAAAAACCACAAAATTTTTTAAAACTACTATTACTCTTTATAATTTATGTAATTTGATAAATTACCAATGTACAGATGGTAATTTCGAACTAACAGACAAATTAGCAAAATTATTTAATTTTGATTCCAAAAATGAATTGGAAAAAGCATTCACTGCTACTATAAAGGATGATGAAAAAGTAAAATCTCTCCACAATGATATCTGGGGCACCGTATTAACTACAGGTAATTTCATTTCTTTCTCATTATTATTAACTTGCGATAATTATAATTTTATTAAAATTACATAAAATATTTTACTTGCATATTAAATTGTCACATATTTCTTTACCTAAAGTACTCCTTAAAATTTTATATACGAATCACGTGATGTGGACGAATTCATTTAAGGAAGCTGAAGTTTACTTGAAGAAAATCGTTACAGATACAAAACAATTATATGATTTGGCCGAAAATTTTGCAAATGATCATTTTAAAATCAATGAAGAGGAAGTATTAGAACTTTCTTGGGCCAGTTGGATTGGTGAAGCCATAAAATCTGCAATAGACGTATCTCAATCGACAACAAAAACTAAAAGCAAATTCGAAGCTACTAAAGAATTTATTGAAAATATTCTTATAGAAACTACTAATAATCTTACTGGAAAACTCCTTGCGCTTATACCTCGACATAAGTCCACTTTCAAAAAAACTACTGTTTCAGATCAAGAAGTCAAGGTCGCTCCCATTAATCAATGTGGTGAAGAAATTGAAATTACTGTACCTGAAACTCAGAATAACGGAGAACAATCGAAGATGATCGAAAATGAAGAGAAACCTACTATAATTGTTAGGAAACAGAAGAAAAAAGAAAAAAATGTGAAAAAGAAAGCCATGACTACTGTCACCAAAACCAATAAAGTGGAACTTACTGATATCATTTATAAAGTAGGTTCTCCATCCACTACACCCACCACAGCTACATCCACCACAGCTACTATTATTGAAATGACTGACACTTTACCAGTGAAAAGCACCAACACAGTCGTTGTTGAACATACAACGAAAAAAGTAATCAAAGAAAAAGCAGATCAAGTGCTTATCAAAAAAATTCAAGAATCTGTAACTGAGGAAGAGTACATTAAGGTTATTAAAACTCAAAATGAAGATGGTTCATTTGACATTTCCAAACAAATCGCTGATGATCTTGGCATAACTACAAACGAAGATATTTCATCAATAATTTGTATTGCTGATGAACGTGTCAAAGAATTGGATACTAAAGTATTGATCACATTCTTAACATTAGCTTATTGCAATAAAGTATTATGTAAATATCAACAAAAATTTAAAGCTCAAAATGAAAAAGCCCGCTCTTGGTTGCATACCCAAGTCAAAGATGAAAAATTAGAAAAAGAACTGTTAGAATTTTGTGAAAAAATTGTTGTTGAGAGAGTTTCCGATATAAAGAAGAAAGAAAAATTTTCTTGATTTTGGCGATATTCCAAAATGATATAATTAACAAAAATAAGAAATATAAGATTATAAAAATCATTACATAGTAGTTTTCAAAGTCTAATAATTAAATTGGTATTATAATGCGTTAATTATATACCTCATGATTTTAAATTTATCAATATTCTTATAATACAGTTTGAAGAATTAGTAGACTGTATGTAACGTCATAACCTTTTTTCACAGGTTGCTTATCAATTTTTAATTTTAAGCTTTTATAGTTAACAAAAAAAAGGAACGGATAAAATTTAACAAATAGGGAGTTTTTAACCATAAATCCAAATACACTATATACCGATACAAAAATTTTCGTATAAAATCACGCTTTTTTTAAATTATCCATTATTAATTATATTTATACAATAGATTCTTTGCAGAAAAAATATTGAATTCACTAATTTATTAGGTGATTTATTAGTAATCATGTATTTTTCCTAAACAAATTTCCTAATCCTAATTACCCCTGAGAATCACCCTTTTTGGGAATGAAAACTGTGGCTTGTTATTTTCAAATTAAGCAACACGTTGAATATTGGAAGCAGTACTTTCTTTTTATAAAAAAAAAACAATGATATCTATAAATAATAATAACCATTGAATCATCATTATTGACATTTAAAATAAAAGAAATTGTTAATCACACATGATTTTATTTATTGAATTTTTACATACAAGCCACAGTTTAATCCAAAAAGGGTGATTCTCAGGGGTAAAAAATTTAATTTAGGATTGTGTAAAATTCCTAAGAATTAGGAAATTTTTTTAGGAAAAATACATGATTATAAATTATTACAGACATAGGAATTTTATTTAGTTTAAATAATGAACTTTAAGTTTCTTAAAAGTTAAATGTAATATTTTTTTGTTTTATTATTTTTATTATAAATAAAATTAAATAATTGTGTAAATTTGCTAATTAATTTCATTTAAAATATATTTTTAATTTTATATTATATTTATAATATAAATTAAATAATCTAATTGCTTTATTTGATTTTTTACTTAAGTACAGAATTCTAAAAAATATATAAAACTGGAATCTGATTTATATAATAAAACTGGTTTAATAATTCAAAGTTTGATTATTTATATAGTAACCAATTGGCAATTTAAAAGTTAGATATTTATTAATAGTTTGTTGATATTAATTTTAAATATAACAATCTTTTAAAATCTGATTACTAAATAAGATTTATAATTATAAAAATCAAAATATAAATATAGAAATTTATGAAAATTTTAAATATAATGATTTTCTGTTAATATTAATTTATTTTACCTTAATAAATTTCAAATAGTATTATTTTGAATGAGTGAAAAGTAAGGTAAATTGCATATAACTTAAAAAAATGGAATTGAATGATATAAATTTTATTAAATTGATTATTATTAAACAAAATTTTATAATATTTATTAAATCAATATTTATATTAAAGGTATTGTTTTAATAAAACAAATTGAATAGTATAAATTTTATACAATTACTAGACTAGTATTATGTATATTGTTTTGTTATTTTTTAAAATAAGTACTATATATATAGTACTAAAACTTTACGTAATCTGTTAAAACCCTAAAGATCTACAAATGTGTCACAAAAGAAAAAGGGTATAGGTCGAGGAACCCTTTTTTGTTACCTGAAAGATATATTTTAACGTTCCTTTTCTATAATATGGCAGAATCGGCAGAATCACAAAATTATGGATCAATAACTTCTCCTATCCCGCCACCATTTTCACCAACTTCACCTACTTCACCTGTTACGGCAACATTTTCGCCGGATCCAAATATATCTCAACCTATTTCTGATGATAATTCTACTCGTTTACAAAAGATTGATAGTGAACAAGAAGAAATTAAACAGACTGCTGTAAATGCTTTACATCAAAATTCTATATTAGCTATGCATGTAATTGCAAGTGGTGAGGTAAATCACTTAAATAATTTTACGATAGAAAAAAAAAAAATCTTAAATCATACATTTTTACTTTATTTAGTCGCCTGCTAAAACTAGATTACGTATGTTGCGTTATTTAACAGGTTTGCCACAACCTGAAAATAAAAATTTCATCACATCAACTTCATCATATAATGAAGGACCAAGTACAAGAGATTAAAATTGAAGTGGGTCGATGATTATTAAGTGATTAACTTAATCAATCTTATAATTATTAAACCGTTTATTTCGTTACATTAATAATATATTTGTTTTTACTATTCATTATTAATCCAATTAAAGACTATTATTTTCTTTGGATTCATAGTTTTTAAATGTATTTTAAAATTTAATAAAAAAAATTTTTTTTTAAATGTAAAATTATATACACTGCAAATTAGCAAAAAAAGTTATGATTTACATTTGACTGTTCCATCCCTGAATTTCGGGGACAGCCACTTTCTTCCCCTTAAATTCTGCTATCCCTCGGATCCTCCTACCACCAGCGATTATAGCAACCGGCACAGCACTTGGTTGACCGGTGGTCAAAGCCGCTTTCTGTTTTTCATTCCCTTGATCCATTGGCATAATTCTTTCGTCGCATAAGGGACATTTATAATTGGCATCGGTATTCTCAACTAATTCTTGATATTTTTCTGATGTGATGTCTTCATCACACCTTATATGGATCCACCTATCACATACATCACAGCAAATCATTTCTTTATCATCTTCATTTTCTTCTCCATCTTCGGAATAAGTTTTCAAGCACATTGGACAGAACCTATCTTCGGAGAAGTTGAAATTGCATTTGTTACATATCGTTGCCAAGTATATTGGATATTTTGTTGATTCAGATGTTGCCTCTGCATGATGATAGTTGTTAGCAGCATCATTCAGCGAGATAGCTTTTTCTCCGCATGAATTGCATTGGGCACAAAGTGAACACAACCATGGGCCTATATTAAAAAAAAAAAAAAAAAATGTTATGATAAAGACTAAAGTGACTTAAAAAAATCCAATAAATTTCTTTACCTTGGGGAACTTCGGTAACTTTGGGATCACTACAATCAAGATGCCAGCCACGGTCACAGTCGTCGCAGATTAGAAGTGTTGATTCGTCTTCAGAAGAATGACATTTAACACAACTTTTGCAATCATTACATAGCCAAGAATATCCTTCCATTGCAATGATAGGTCGTGGGGTTGTAAGGCCTATGCAAAGCGGATGATACTTTCTTAAGCAATTTGCACATTTGCTCTTATATTCTTTTGAACATGATGCACCACTACGTGGTACGGTGGCGTCAGGAGCAGTAATTGAAAAACATATCGCGCAAGAATTCTCAGGGAGAACGGGTAAAGGTTGAGCTACATTTGGAGGAGGTGCCACAACCGCGTAATTTGATGTAGCAATGTCATTTGATAACTACAATAATTGCATATACTAATTAATTAATGATAAAACGATAAATTTTGATTCCACAAATATAATATATTTTCTTACCGGAACTATACTGGAACCTATTACAACAGGTTTAGTTCTTTCTAAGGTATTTCTATCCGAGGTTGCTTCAACATTTATAGGATCACGCGGGTGTCCCTTATGATACATGCACCTGTCCCCCTCGAAAGACACCCCGCGTTTGCAAGGTTGTCCAGTTGTTGCGGTCAATACACCACAAATATACTGGGGAGGTGCTTTTCCAGTCGTATACTGAAACCTATTCATAATATTACTTGTCTAAAAAAAAAAATAGAATATAAATTGTTTGAGAAATTATCATTAATATACTTGAAAAGCCTTGACGTACCGGATCAGGAGTATAATAGTAACGCTGTTCATATGGAGTCTCATTAGCATCATGTGACATAACAGATGATGGATGCGGAGCAATTTCTTGGTGAGAGGCAACGGCCGAAGGGTGGTTTAAAACTCTGGGAAGATCTTGACCAAATCTTGTACGGTGACTATATCCATTTTATAAATCAGAGTATTAAAATTAATTTATAAAGGAAAACATGTTACAATTAAAAAATAATTACTTACATTGGATACCGATGTTGAAATTGGCCATCCATTAATGTCATAGGATATTTTTCCTCATGAGTTTGTCGTGTCCCCTCCTCCGTTTTCATACTGTCAATAATCTGTCGGATCTCATGAGGTAAAACCTCCAAAACTTCTGGACTTAGCGTGCCAAAAGGATTGTGAGGGACCGTTTCAAAATGAATATCTGGATCCTTTGTTGCTATCGTAATATCACTTGATAGTGGTAATACTCTCGGCTGTGATAAGGCTTCAACCCTTATGCACGTAGGCTGAGTTGCCTGAGGTACTTGATCGATATTAGTATGAGGATCATAAAATCTTGGTTTTTCTTTCCTATGAATCTTTAATCTAGTATTATAATCTCTTGTCGATAAAGCTGTTTGATACATCCAATTTGTCTTATTGACAACTTTACGTGGTTTTGAACCCAAATATACTCGTCTTGAAAGAATATTACTTGCATTATCCGCTCCTGATGCCTCCCCTTTATCACTCAGATCATCATCATTAAATCTAATTGATGATTCATAATAATCATCTTTCCTTCTTTTCCCCCCTACAATAATTTTCGACCCAAACAGTTTGTATGTAGCTCTAGCTGAAACAAGTGTAATCGCTCTGCTTCTGAAATTTGATGGCAAAAATCCATGCGTGATAAGGTAATCACGTTCTTGATCTGTCGCATGTATTCGTTTCAAAGTTGGGTTCCGTAAAAAGAACAAATAACTGTCCCGAAAACCTAATAGTTTTGCAGGATCCATAGATAACATGTACCAGATGTTTCCTCGAGATGGTAATTGAAAAACCTGTACTTTAAATTTACGACCACCTAACAACTCCCCGTCTTTCGTAATTTTTTGTTCCCCCTTTTCATCAAGTTTACCATCATCTTCATCGTTATTGTTTCCTCCTTCAGCTTCATCAGCCTCCATTGGTTGTGTCGTTATCATTTGTTGAATTTCAACATTATTTTCGTCTGTTGGCTTATTACGTACTGTAGCATCGCCATTAACTTGCTTGCTCGACACTTCTAATTTCTTTCGACGTTTCGTATCAGCGTCATCTTTCGTTTTCTTTCTACGTTTTGTGACACCACCATCATCTGCCTTTTTTTTACGTTTTGTGCTAGTAGGTGTGTTAATAATATTGTTAACAGATTCAGGATGTTTACGCGGTCGACCTGGTTTACGTTTTATCGGAGTTATAACTGTAGCCGTTGGCTGTGAAGGCTCGGGATTAACAGTATAACGTATTCTTAATCTCGGTTGCGGTGTTGGCTGCTTTTCTTGAGAAGTCTGATCAATGTCCATATCCATATTTGAATCTGTAGCAGTTGTATCTGTAATAGTTTGTGGAGTTTCTACTTGCTCAGTTTCAAGAGGGACTGTAAGTGGTGTCAAAAGGGCTAATTTGTTGCCCTTACGTGCAGCAGAACGTGTTTGCCTTGGAATAGGAACAGGCTTAGAACGTGCATTGCGCTTTGGTCTAGCTTCTCTTACTACATTATGTAAAATGAAAAGCTATGTTAATGAGGTTATTTAGGAATATAGATCGACTATAACGCGAAAAAAGGCAGCACGATCTTAAAAGAATTATTTCATGGATTCGGTTCGTAAAAGTAAAGTAGTAATTAATAATTTGTAAATATAGTGAATACAAACCTCCTTGTGGCATTTTAATTATGAGTTATTAAAAAATTATGTAAAGAAATGTTACTTTATAGATTGTAAAAGACAATTTGAGTGGCTTTCAAAAAAAACTACATTATTGATTTCTTATTGGCTGTAAATAAATTGAGATAATTACCGCCAAGGTTTCCGTTCAATTTTCCTAAACTATTTTCATTAAGGTAAATTATAAATACACGTGATGAGAATTGCCATAGACCATAGTAACTGGTTTAACGACTTAACGACTGAATGTAAGAACGATGTTTAATCAAAATCATGTTCATTAAATATCGAAGTATCGATAAGTGAGTATCATATTGTGTACATAGTATAGTATAGAAGTAATTAATTATTTAAATAATATTTAAATAATATTAATCGAATAGAATAATAGAATCGTTTATCGTTTTTCGCCTGTTAAAAATAATTTACTTTTTAGTTTTGTAAATTGTAAGCGGTTTATGTTTATAATATATTCTCTCGGTTCATCATTCCCAATTCCCAAATGTACTGTTAAACAGATTTAGACGCAGAAGTCTTATCAGTTATTGTTTCTATTAATGTAATAAGTTTTTTATCACGTTTCAGGTGGGCAACAATCATTTTAGATTTAGGTAAAATCGGTATAATTTATTTGATTTCTTCCATTAATTGTAGATTAGCGCCATAAATAAAAATTAGGGAGTTTACATAGTTGTGATCTCGTTGTGATTTCACTTACGCCGATTCAAAATTTCATGGCGCCAAAGGCCGTAGATTGATATTTATAGTGAAATTTTGTGAAACCTTCATCAATTGTTTACATAATTTTTTTGGATGCTCAAGTACGTGTTCTCCTCCGTTCTTTTGTTGAATTTCAACTACTTAATGCTTACTACTTATTTGAAAAAGTTTTAAAACCTTTATGTTATGAACGTCTTAAAATCTTTAGGCAAATTAATTTGGGGTAATTATGGGGGAATTTAGTGTTTGTTATAGCCATTGAACCATTAATTATAAATAAATAAACATTTTATATAGGAAACCCTGATAACCCCGAACTCATAAAGATAACAAATGGAGAACTTTATCTTGTTAGACCAAATTTTAGTATAAAGGGAACCCGAGAGTGCATGTACGTGGTCTAATATAACGTTACGCGTTTATCATGGAATAAATCCTTATATTTATAATATGAATTCAATGATTTCTTAGTTTTCATACCGCTCAAGCTACTGTTCGACGTACCGGAACAGAATGGCAGTATCATATAGTGATCAGTAGGGTATTTGATGAAGGTGAAGAAGAGTTGCAAGATGAAGAAGAAGAACGTACGTGATCATTTTAATATTTCATTTTAGTTGAAAAGAATGACTAATTCTTTTATGATTCATTAGTCGAAGAAGAAAAGGTGTTTCTTATTGATGAATCTTTGAAGTTTCGTAAAGGACAAATTGAAGGATTGACCACATTTTCTTGGAGTGACTTATCCGGCGTAAGTATGACAGATACTAATACTATATTTATGTAGAAATATAATGCCTATTGATCTATATGTCAATCTAATAAAATAGGAACCAGATGACTTATTCGAATTTGTTTGTGACATAAGCGTTACCGCGCATACTGTCAATGCTTTTGAATACACGGTATATAATTGTATGTTTGAGCGTAAATATCGAAAATCTAGAGATGAAGCGACGGAACAGGATATTCAAAGTTTTATTTTCGAGTGGGTTTTATTTTTTATTTTTTATTTATTTTTGTAGCTTATATAGCAAAATATAAATATCGCCAATTAATTATTAATTTCTCCATTATAGCACAGAACTAAAAATAGATCAAAATGACAAATCGCCCCCGTCAACTCCGAAGAATAGGTCTAGTTTTAATAAATCATTTACTACACCGACATCTGCTAGTACTACTCCAATGAA
This sequence comes from Oehlia diaphana, assembly GCA_003833135.1. Taxonomy (NCBI): domain Eukaryota; kingdom Fungi; phylum Glomeromycota; class Glomeromycetes; order Glomerales; family Glomeraceae; genus Oehlia; species Oehlia diaphana. The sequence goes on along the minus strand of QZLH01000445.1, from coordinate 34,708 downwards.
AGCGCGAAACATAGAAAGTCCATCTACTCCCACAAAGACTAGCATCAAATTAGAACTTCCTGGTGGTAGTTCATCGAAAATGACTTCAATTATAGATGTTGATGTTGAATTACATGTTTTCGATCCGAATACTGCTACGTTCTTAACGCAATCACCTCTAGCAACAGCGAGTATTTTGAAAGGGAATAATTACGAATGTATCCTTACCATCTTTGTTAGAGAAAAAATTTTTTTTTCTATACATGATTCTTGACGATAAAATTTATTCACAGATTGGCTTAATATCGAGGATGATAATCAAAGGCATGTAACACAGAAAATAGAACCAAGAATGAATCCTGTGTTCAATTCAGTAAGCATCTTTGGAGCTATTCGAAGATTTCGTAGTTTGGATTGAACATTAACATTTTTTCTTTATCTAGACACAACATTGTCTTATATGGGTTTACTTCGATGGTAAATGTCTATCGTTTCAATTATATTGCACAGGTTAATGTCAGAATATAATAAAATTAAACTCTAAGGATATTATTCTGTAGGATTGGATCTGGTCTATTCCTTTTTAATTAAATTTCAGAACTTAGACAACGAAACCAACTTCAAAAAAAAATTTACTTTAGCAATGTATGAAACTTTAAATGAAACGAAAGCCAAAGTTTGTATATCTTCAAATCTACGTAATTTATTGATGTTATTTAATGTTATTGACGTCTTACTTATATTAGGAAGAAGAACAAGAGTATCTTATGAATGCATATCTAGATGAAGATGTTGAAATGGTCGATGCTGATGAAGAGGACTCGGAAGAAGGTACTATGAATAATTACAATATATCATTCTTTTTTTCGGTTTTTATATCTATACTTCAAAACAAAATAGAAACAGGTTCCTCAGATGAAGACGACGATAACGATATTATTAACACTGAAAGTAAAGGAGACAATGTTAATACACAACTTTCTGTTGGGCAAAAGCTTGACAGATCCTTTATTCTTAAGGGCAATAAAATTGGTGTATTCAAACACACCGATGATGATAAGATAGAATTCACTAACAATATAGACAATATTTCTAAACCTCAGGGGAAGAAATTCAATCCTTCTAAGGTTATATTTCAATTGATTGTTTGAAATTGTATATTCATGAAGATATTTACGTATTACTTCTTTTGTTGTAGATGATGTTGCATGAAGGAGATTCCAATATGATCCTGATGGATGAAAATGACGAACATAGCCTTTTCAAGATGGACCTAGAATATGGCAAAGTAGTAGAAGAATGGAAAGTTCACGACATAATACCCGTTGAGAATATTTTTCCTATAAATAAATTCGCCCAAACAACGGGGGAAAAATCGATTCTTGGTTTATCATTTAATTCGATATATAGCATCGATCCTCGATTGCCAAATTTTAAATTGGTAAATGAGAAACGTCGGCAATATGTTACAAAAAATGATTTTATCAGTGGAGCTACTGACGCGAGTGGTCATATTGCCGTGGGGACTGAAAAAGGTGATATCAAACTATTTGATTCACTGGGAAAGATTGCAAAAACCAATTTGCCTGCCATGGGAAGTGCCATTAAAGGAATCGACGTGACTTCTGATGGTAAATGGTTGATTGCCACTACCGATAAATATTTACTGCTGATAAACACAGAAATTAAATCTGATCCTGAGGGCAGAACAGGATTTAAAAAAAGCTTTGCGAAAGACGAAAAGGTATTTTATTTTGTTAATTCAATATTCAAATAATAATGTAAATTTTATATAATTATTTATTCATTCTGTATTAGCCAAAGGCGAAAACACTTCAATTGAAGCCAGAACATTTAACTATTATGGGACATGATGTAAGCATTCGATCTTGTGTGGCTTGTTCTATAATGAATTATGAGTTCTTTTACTCATATTTACTTTGAAAAATTTTAAGGTCAATTTCACACCTGCAAGATTTAATACTGGAGAACAGGCGATGGAAAAAACTATTGTTACAAGGTAAAATATATTCTAAAAATTCGTTGATTTCCATATAAATAATATAATGTAGGCATTTATAAGCTGTCACTTATTAGTACTGGACCATATGTTATCGCTTGGAATTTCCGACGCGTGAAACAAGGGAAATTGTTTGATTATCAAATCAAGCGTTACGATGATGATATAGTCGCAGACAACTTTAGGTTCGGACAAGATAAATCAATCGTCGTTACATTACCGCATGATGGTAAGTGAATTATTTAGTCATTATTTTACATTTTGATTATATTCATACTTAACATATGTTTTGTAGTTACCTTAACCAAAAAGACTCATTTATCAACTCCTACAAAATCAGCCCTTTCACCTTCGAAGGTATGTGTGTGTGTATATGTACTATTTCCATTTGAGCTTAGTAATAATTAATTAAATGCAATTATAAATTTGTTAGAAATCTGCTTCAAGATCAAGAAATAATATTGCAAAATCACATGATATTCATTAGCATTACGATGAACTGATTCATTTGTATAATTACTATTTGTGTGATTATAGAATCAAATAATTTTTTAATATTAAATATGATATATTACTCAAGACTCTATTCAAATTATATAATAAATTAAATTTATGTATCGTTACACCAACTAAAAGTCAATGCAATAGATCTGAAATTTTTTTTTTTTCATTATTTCAACGTCTTAAAATAAATTATTTGGAATAATCATGTCACTTCCTACTAATCCAACATTATGTGTTCTTGGCTGTGGAACTATGGGTAGAGCTATCTTATCCGGAATTTTAGATAGTTTAAATGTAGCGCCAGCTAACGAGACACCAACTTTAATTCCAAAAAAATTTATTGCTTGCGTATCAGGAGAGTTGTCAGCACAGATAATTAAAGAAGAATTTAATGATAAAATTACATTATTAGTTGGAAATAATGTTGAAGGTGTCAGAGAAGCTGATATTATATTATTATGGTAATTGTTTTTATCAAGTGAATTGACAGTAAATATAATTCAACTAATTTATTGCAAAATTTATGGATAGTACTAAACCTCAAGTTGTAAAAACTATCTTAACAGAGGAAGGAATGCAAAAATCGCTTGAGAATAAATTAATAATTAGTATTTTAGCTGGGGTAACAATAGATCAATTAAAAGAATGGGCTCCTTCTTCAACTCGTATTATTAGAGCAATGCCAAATACTCCATGCATGGTAATTTTATGTTAAAATTATTTTATTTTATCTTATTTTACTATATAAATGATATGTGACCCTTTGTTAATTTCTTTTCGTTCTTCCCTTAAACTATTATACAGATTAGAGAAGGTATGACAGTATTGAGTTGTCCTACAGATTGTAGTAAAGATGATAGATCATTTAGTATTTGGGTATTTTCTACATTGGGTAGAGCTAGAATCCTAGACGAAAAACATCTAGATGCTGTTACCGGTCTTTCGGGAAGTGGTCCTGCATTTGCATGGTTAGTCATTTATTAGTGTTCCTTATATATTTTAATATTTTAATATCGGGTATATTTTACTAATTTAATTTATTTTTAAGTGTTGTACTTGAAGCACTTGCAGATGGAGGAGTTATGATGGGCCTTCCACGTGAAGTTGGATTAGAATTAGCAGCTCAAGGTAATTTATTATCCTTTCAACGTTTTACATCTTACACGGCACAATTTTGTAACTTTCTATTTGTATTATTTAGCACTTCAAGGAGCAGCTCGTATGGTACTTAAAACTGGTAAGCATCCAGCCGAAATTAAAGATAGTGTGACTACACCGGGTGGGTGTACAATTGCTGGCTTACTTACAATGGAAGATGGTAAAATACGTTCTACACTTGCTAGAACTATACAAGAGGCTACACAAGTTGCTTCTACTTTAGGAAATATACAATCTAAGAAATAATTCCTTATTTGTTAACATATTTATTGATATTGATAAAAATAATCTTAATGCTTAAATTTGCAAATATATTATATGTTGCTTACTATAGAGAAATTTTAAAATTAATAATAAATACATAGCAGTAAAAATTTAGAATCTTTGCAATCTTTTTGAGCGAATACTGCGGTCCGTGAAAATATATAGATGTACACGTGACATCTAATTTGATTATTATTTTTTTTTTTTAAAGAAAAAAAGACTAAATCAGTTGTTCTTATCATCGGTTGCAATAAGTGGTTTTTTTTTTTTAAAAAAAAAAAAAAGTGAAGCATTTATCTTTTAAAAAAAATTAAAGGGTATTCAAAATCTAGAGTTTTATTGTTATTTTTTTTTGCTTTTTTTGCTTGAAATTATTTATTTATTTATTTATTTATTGTTATAGTATATATAATAATGAATCCGGAAAAACTTGCAAAATTGCAGTCTCAAGTTCGTATTGGTAAGTTAAATTAATATGATTAATTATAATTTTTAAATCAATCGGTAATTTAATTAATTAATTAATATAGGTGGTAAGGGAACACCAAGACGCAAAGTTAAAAAAGTTTATAAAACCGCTACAAATGATGATAAAAAACTTCAAACTACACTGAAAAAACTTAATGTTCAATCTATTCCGTCAATTGAAGAAGTTAACATGTTTAAAGAAGATGGAAATGTCATTCATTTTACTGCTCCAAAAGGTGTATATATTAATTTATTGATTCTTTATTAATTAAAGATTGAACACTTATACATATTTATTATTTCGATAAAAAGTTCAAGCATCTATTCATGCAAATACTTTTGCTATCTACGGTCAAGGAGAAGATAAAGAACTTACTGAACTTGTACCGGGTATTTTGAATCAATTAGGACCTGATTCACTTGCTTCACTTCGTAAATTAGCCGAATCCTATCAACAATTAAATTTAGATTCTCAACGTGTACAATCCGAAAATACTGGCGATGATGATGATATTCCTGAATTAGTTGAAAATTTTGAAGCCGCTAGTGAACAGAAAAAAGAGGACGAAGTACCTGCGGCAGCATCTGCTAGTGGAAGTGGTACCGGTGGAACTGCTGATGCCACCACTACTGAAAAAACCGAAGATAAAAATGTTGAGGAGGTTGATTAAAGTCATGTTAAAAAAAGTTATATATATATATATAATAATGTTATTTTCAGGATGGGTTGAGCGGTCGGTTTTTATGATGAAATATAAATATAATTAGCATCATTAGTGCATAAAACTATGTAGAAATTTATGTAGAAAGAAAAAATTGTGGATTTTTTTTTTTTCATTTATATTGTTTTTGAAATGGTTTTTTTTAAATCAAATTTTAATGACTAATATATATAATATAAATATATAAAATATATATTATGGATTAAATAGAGCATTGTAAATTGAGGGAAAAACTTACACCTTTAAATGAAACTCTTAATAAAACATATTTATTGTACATAATGTACATAAAAAGATTACATGGTTAAATTAAATGAATTAAATGGTATATTATAATAGGTCATTCTTAAAAGTTTCTCTCCCCATAAAAATGTTCAATCATTTTTCGAACATTAGGCAAAGCAACATTATGAATTGGATGCGTGGAATTCTAGCAGGAATCAAAGTATATAAAACACATTAGTAACTTAGTAAATAACACCCAGAGAATTTTATGTAATAAAGTTTTAATATTTACAATTAAATTATTTGGATCTCCTAGTACAATTCGATTTGTAACATCATCTTTCCATAGTAATGATCTGGCTCCTGAATCTAAATCTTTTCCTTTCGCTCTTTCAAAATCATAAATTACATGATGTTGAGCAGTAGAAAGTCCACTAAGACAATAGCAAGTATGATAATGATCTGCACCACGCTTTGGCTTGTCAATCAATCCGCCCTTAGGACTTTGACAAGCGATTAAGATGTATTCTTGAAGTGCTTCTATATTATTTAATCACTGGTTATTATCGCTCTTGCCAAAACAAATAAAAAAAAAATTGAAAACGTAATTAAAATTACCTCTGTCAAATAATGATTGAGCTGAAATTAAATCAATGAAAAGATTGTTAATAAATTTTTAAATAAGTTTTCAATGAGGATTAATAAGCATGTACCAATATACTTCGAAACTTCGGAGTTACTTTGTTCCACATCTTTCTCAAGAAGATTCCTTGTCATTATCGCTTCCAATAAAGGAAACAAGCCACCAACCCAGAACGAATAACAACCATCAACTAATTTATTCGGTCGCCCTTGAAAACCACCTTCCAATTGCATTTGAAGAGAGGTTGCCCAACGCTAAATTGAGTAAATACTTTAATATTTTTTTTGTGTGAATTCTTTAACCTTTTACAATAAGAAATACATCACCAAAAGCAGCGGAATATCAAGTAAATCAGTTTTTCCCATGATTTCCATGGCAGCAAGGCCACAAAACGTGTATCCGCCATGTCCTTCGATTCCTGGTTCACCTCCAATTCCTCCATCATAATTTTGACATCTAATCGAAAATTAAAGGATTAGAGGATCACTTCAATAACCTTTAGACATCTTTAAACTGTGATACCGTTTAATCCATTCAGCAGTTCCTGCCGTCAGCTCTGGCGTAACCAAGTTTGTTAGCGTGGCCGCAGATAAGACACAATATGCCCCACTAGTAAATACTATAAATTAATAATAAACCAACGTTTTTAAATATATAAAATGCTAATTTCTTACCGCACATCAACTTCACCTCCCTCATGCATAACGAACGATCCATCTTCCCTTTTCAATTTAAGAAACCAATTATATAGGGTTTCCCTATATACATAATAAATAATAAATTTCAAATCATAAAATAAATGTAAACTTATTTTTGATTTTCAAAATTGTCGACCTGTCGATTAAATCATAAGCTTCTTTGGTTCCTATAGTCGCCAACGCGTTTATAGCTGCATATGTGGCAGCGGCATGTGATATCTGACCCGGACCTCCTCCAAATCCACCGGTGGGATTTTGTAACTTAGTAATAGTCGAAATACCTCTACAGGAACAAAAATAATAAATAAAATACATTCGTGACGCGAATTATCTCTTCAACAAAGTCATCAAAATGTAAATACTAAGATATGGTACTTTTTAACTAAATCTTGAGATAATTCATCACCAAGTATATCCAGAGAATATAACATCCAAAAACATAACCAAGGTTTACTAGCATCCAATGCCACAAGATAACTAGGCAATCCTTTTAAACCGTCTTTTACATATTTAATATGAGATCCTCTGTTAAGCTTAATTCTACAATATAATAATTAAAAAGTATGGTTAAACGTAAATTCAAAATGAAATATTTTAACAATACTTACGTGTTTATCGAATTCTTGTCTCTTGCATCTTTGTACAATTCGTATACTGATACCTCAGTATCAGTCTAATATCGCGTATAAATTATTAAATAAACTTAAACTATAATCACGAGTGTCAAACAAATTCCTTTATGTTGAAAATACCTGAGCTTTTGAAGACTCGGTTGGAAGAGCATCAGTGTTAGTAAAAAGTTCTTCTAACTTACGAGAACCACTTAAAATTCCCATCGCATTACTTATTAAATGTAAAGAACTATTAACAATCCATGCACAATATATAATATTTAAATCATGTGATTTATATTTTGTTTATTTTTGTAATTGATATATTACACAATCAAATCAATACATAGCTCCGATAATTGATCATTACTTGTTATATTAAGACCCTTCTCGTTTGCTAGATGTAATAAACATATAAAACAAAACGACACTGAAATATCTTTCATTTTTTTTTGAGGGTAGATCTTTTTAAGATTGTTAATTACTCTTGTAAATTTCAGTTCTTTTGATTTATTTTCGATTGAAAGTCTTTTTGATAATCTCATTTCATTTTCTTGGGGCTATAAAATTTGGAGGTTTGTTAAATCCAATCACATTAATAATTATAATTAGAAATCTACTTACACAGTCAGTACAGTCAGTACAGTCGGTTAATGTTTTCCATATGTTTTCTTTCAATTTTTTAACATCGATCCTTTTCGCTGTCTTGGCGTATTTGACAAACTCAGGTTTATTCCTCTTTGTCTGAGCTACCAAATTATCTCCAAATTCACCTTCTTCTAATTGGTCGTCATATTCATCATTATAAAAGGTGTCTCCGCCCATATAATTCGCTAAATTTTATCAGTTAAATGATTAGGAAATTATCTTTTTTTATTTTTTTATTTTTTTTAAACTCATAATAGTACTTACTAAAATCTGGAAAAGACGTTTCTACTGGATCATTAGAATAATTAGTTTTGTCAGCCCAGAAATTCCCTACATAATAAACGTAAAAATTTTATTTAATTTATTAAATTTATACTAAATAATTTATACAAAAAGTGCTTACTATCGTCAAGTTGCGCTTCATATCGACGTTTTGGGTTTAACTACGATAAAGAGCAAAGCGTATATCATATCTTAAAATTATTGGGAAACATAATAATTAAGTAGATTAATAATTACCATGAATTGAGGTTTTAAGAATAAGTTAAGTAAATTTTTAGACGAAAAATGCATGTCCTCAGGAAGTAAATGACTATGTGATACTCTCTCTGCTAATTTAGGCGCATTTATTATACTTCCCCCAGAAGAAAAAATGACTCGCTCATCCAAATCTTCCGAATCAATAAAATTAATAGAAACTGGTTCTTTCTTCTTCTTTTCTCTTGTCCCTCCTCCCATTTCTGTAGGCCCTTTAAAAGAAACAAAGTTATTTTAGTCTCACTAAAAAAAGAATAGTAACTTAGGAAATTTAATTACTTTTATTAACTTTCTTTAACTTCCAGTGTTCAGGACCTGCCCAATTACGCAAAAATGCAGAGTCGAAGTAAGAAAACAATTCGTTTTCGTTACTGATCATGGCCATAACATAATCCTTTTCCGTTAATCGTACATTTGGATTTATGTTTTCTTCATCGAATACTTCCGAGACATCATTGTTTGTATCTAAGTTATCACCTAAGATATCATTAATATTAATATTGGCATCGTCATAGTCGTTGTCATTGTCATTTACAAATAAGTCAGGATAATTAACGCCTTCAGTTTCAGTCGATTCAGTCGAAGCATAAGCAAAGTCCAGTACATTATCTCCTGAAAATTTGAAATTTCTCAATGAAGGACAAATCTCCTTATTAAATATTTGATGAAGTCCAAAGTTATACCTTGTTGCTATAAAGTATAATTCGTTAATAATATTACCTAATTAAGACTTATTGCTCGAATAATTAAATATATACTTACAGCGAAGTTTGAAAATTTCAATTTTTGGTTCATTGTCTTCTGTATCTATTCTACTGTCGTTATCCTCATCCGGTATAGCATCGCTTGAATCAAATATTATTTTACCATCTGTATCAACTGACAAATGATTTAACAATAAACCCTGAGCACCACCTTCATCAAAATCTGCAGAAGTCTTTTTAAAAAGGGGATCAATTGAAAATTCCAAGTCAAATTTCTTTATAGTTAATGAATTATAATCTTTGACCAGTGTCGTTTCCGATCTTGTATTCTACAGATAAAAATATTTCAAATTATTAGTATGTTATATTTAATTTTTATAACTACTTATATTATATTATTATTAACCCTTTTACGAGTATGCCTTTCCGGATCAGCATCTTCACTATCTCTATCGTCGTCTTCATTGTTATCCCCTTCAAAATTATATGAGCAATTAAGAAATTTTAAGATTTAAATTAAAGATGCAAAAAAAATGACTAACTGGAGTTACTGGCTAATCCACTCAAAAGTTTCCCTGTTTCAGTTGCGACAGAATCAACACGTAACGTATAGATCTTTACGCATCCATCCAAAGTACATGAAGCCTTTTGAAAATTTATTGAATCTCCCTCTTTTAATAATGACATTTCATGAAAGTAGTCAATTAAAGCAAGCTTCCAGCTATTGCTAGCATTAATTTTCTAGTAAAAAAATTTCTGTGTCAGATAAATTTACGCGAAATGATATAAAGATAACATACATTATCCGTTGCCAGTTTCATCCATTCCTCAAAATTGATATACATTTGTTCGGTGGGTATTATAGGCATGGGAGCGACGACTTCCAAAGGTCTAGGCGCGTTTCTTTCGAAGGTTCTAACAGGAGAAACATTACTTCCCAAAAAATTTGTTGGGCTCCGCATTGAGTTTGCAGCAGATTTTCTACGAGACCGGATTTCAGAAGCGTCGTCATTCAAGGGAATATTCGTATCTTTGGCATTTTTTAACGAAGATCCGAATGAATGACGACGTTTTGGTGTATCAAAAGATGTAATAGGCATGTTTCAATCGTTTATAATATAAGGAATGATACGTTCTGAATATTTCGTATTTTGTATAAAAAACGCGTTTGTGTTGTGACGCAATTACCTATGTAAAAGGCGAGTTCACGTGACTAAATTATTTCGTCAAATCACGTGGAGTGAAAGATGATTCAATTAAACTTTCCTCATTTCTTTATCTAGATTTAAGAAATGCTATCTGAAGCTACTACTCCACGTTTTCAAGTTCATACTTTTAGTCATTTATTTCTTTCACAACAAATACATTTTCAACTTACAATCCTTCAAGATTCCGTGTTTATATGGATTGGTTCCGAAGGAAACGAAATACTAGGAAATTTGGCGATTGCTATGCCTTCACCTTTACGGAATAATAGTTCTACTTCGTCGTCATCGGGAACAACTGTACTTTCAAATGATGTGGATGAAACTTCAAAGCAGCTTGGACAAAGACTTGGTAAGAAAAATTAAATATTATTTATTATTTATATTTTTGAGATTTTGAGATACTAAACTATTTTTCGTTTAGCTACTAAGTTTAATAAACAATTCTTTGTCAGCATCAATTTACCACCAAGCACAGATCAAATGATGCTTTCTTTTGTTGAAAAGAAAGTTCTTGCTATAATAAAGGGATTCTTTTCATGATTTATTAAATTTAATATATTATCTTAAAAAAAATTATGAAAATTTAATTAAATTTTGTTAATCATGTAAATAGTAAATAATAAATTACACTATAATCAACATTTTTTTTTCCTAATATTTCTTGTATTAGATTGGCTTGCAAGCTTTCTTTTCTTAAAAGTAACTTTACCCGAATTATTATCCTTTAAAATGTCTTCAGGTATTTGATCATCCAATGGAAATGTTTTTTCGACTACTTTAAAATTCCTCAAATCATCTGGATCTTCATCTTCCTCATCGTCTTGAAGAATTGCTTCTTGAGATGTTGATGTATTGTTGCCTTGATCGGTCTCTAATGCATTGTTTACTGAAGGAGCAGCTGGAGGAGCAGGTGGGGGAGTTACGGGTCTCCACTCCCCTATAACAGCTTCAGTCCCATCAGCACTTTTACTACTTTTACTTAATTCTGCTAACTCGGTATAATTTGTCGTTGAATCTGCATATATAACATCATGTTCACTGAATGAACTTATAACGGGCGGAGCATTTGTATTACTAGTAGACTTTAATGAAGCAATTGAAGCTCCCGGAACTTCAAGTATGATATCTTTTTTATATTGTTTCATTGCTGCCTAATCATCGAAAAAATTAATAATGTTAATATATTATTCTCGAGAAAAGACAAAAATTGAAAAATTACTACCCTTTCAATTCTTTCTAATTCTCGTCTAGTTTTTTCTTCTTCTTTGCGATTTTCATGATCTTTACGACGAATATTACGTAAAAATTTTTCAACATTTTCTTTATGTTTTTTGCCTTGTTCATGCATTGTGCGGCTCTAAAAAATATGGAATATATAAGTAATTTAAATGTTATAGAATAAATCTTACATCGAAACAATTCTTACGGGCTTATTGTCCGCAATATAAATGCGGCAATATTGGCACCAATGCTTTTGTTGTGATACCCAGTACTCTGACCTGTAAAGAAAAGCATTAAATTATCAATAATAAAATCAAGCTCAAGTGTGTATCATACAGTTGTAAACTCATAAACTCAACTTACATTTTTTAAATTAAATTTTCAGGAATTAAACAATTAGAACGACTTATGTCTCTTCCTTTTGATTAACTAATTAATGTGGTACAGCTGATTCATATTCGTCACGTCACTATTTTGTCATCGGTGTGGCTTGGCTTAAACAACGCGTGACGTAATATACAACCAGAAATACTAAATATTCTCATATTCACATATTTAAATACATTAATGTCTAATATCTTTGTCAAAACCCTTCTTTGAATAGTACAGAATGGACCGAAAACAAATTGTTAGCACAGCCCAACCCGAGCCGGTTAATAGTAAAGAATATTTATCAAATGAACAAAAACTTATACCAGAGTTCTCTTCATTTGAACATCAAAAAGAGAATATATTACCAATAAAGCAAGGTAGAAGTGCCGCTACCTTATCTCAGATATTTTCAAGTGAACCTTCCACGCGTAATGCAGAACTTCAAGTTGGCAATAATAAGTTTAATGCAGAGCTTGAAAATCTTGATGAACTTGATGATCCCTTTGACGTGTATGATCGTTACATAAAATGGACAATGGAGAATTATCCGCAAGCATTTGGTCCTCATTCAAGAGTATGTCAACTTCTGGAGATCGCATCAAATAAGTTTGTAAATGATGCTCGATATAAAAACGATCCTAGATATTTAAGATGCTGGCTACAATATTCGAAACATGTTGGAAAACATAAAGAACTTTTCGCATTCTTGAAATCTAATGGAATTGGCTTAGACCTGGCCACTTTTTATGAAGAATATGCTGAGATAATGGAAACGATGAAATGGTAAGATATTGTTCTTTATAATTTAAAAATTGATAAAGACTAAAAATATTAATAAAAATGAAAGCTATAAAGAAGCAAACGAAATCTATGAAACGGGAATAAGCCGTGGAGCACAACCGCTTGAACGTCTGAATAAACGCTACAAACAATTTTTAACGCGTATGACGTTAATGGATGTAAACCTTAACACCAATACTGTAGCAATACCAACACCACCAATACCGCAACAATTGAATCTAAATTCACGAACAATTCTTGGTTCTAAATCTTCCTCATCTTCTACCCGATCACAGCCAATGAATGTTTTCCATCAAAGGAATCCTACTTCATATACTGTCTCCGACATTGAGAGTGCAAGTTCACAAATTAGCACTTCCGACAACAATGAAAAATTAAACATCTTCTACGATCCTAATGGCGAAATAGGGAATTCTGCTTTGTCATCCACAAATAATAAAACTTCAATATGGAATAGTTACGGAACTTATTTGTCTAGGAAAAAAGAAGATATTCAAGAAGCAGAACAATGGAAAGGCGTAACTTTGCCTCAAAATAAAAAGTTTCACGCCCCGATGGCGGCCAAGCTTGAAATTTATCACGATAAGGTATACAGAAAAATCATACGTCAATGCCTTGATCTGTTAATTTTACGTTTATACTGGTTTTTTTTTAGTCAATTGAATGTAGTTCAAATTCGTCAACAAATATTCGTCAAGCTACTGAACAAGTTGAAATACAGTCATTGAATAATAAAAACAATTGTTTGACGGAAGCTCTTAAAAAGTTAGTGGATATACAGAATAAACATGAAATAACTTCGGATATAGCTCAAACAAAGTCAAGTCAGTTTTCGCAGAATGAAAATAGTAACAAACCACAGCCTACATCTTCGGTTTCTCAAGAGAAAAAACAAGCTAAACGATACGAATTAGGGCCGAAAGAAAAATGTTATGTAAAAATCGATAATTTTTATGATGAAAATGGCGAAGAAATTTCCTTTGAAGAAAAGAGAGCTAAAACTTTGGGGTATCTTGAAAGTAATTACAGTGAAAAGGTCGAAGAGAAGTTAGGAAAAAGAGAAAGTAAGGTTACAGAATTCAGTGTACCAATTCACGAGACAAGTCCAACACGTAGGTTTTAAATTATTTACTCTTTGCAATTGATATGTTTCTAATCCAATTTCTTACGGCAAATCCTAGCTTCATATGTAGAAAAAATTGAGAAAAAGCCATCTCCCACGATATGTACAAGGGCTGCTTTATCAGACATAATAGAAATGTTTACTTTTACTCAACCATTAAAAGACCTTCAAAATAATAATGATGATGATGATGAAAAGACGACTTCAAATTCCACTGTATATCAAACAACACAATCTGGTTACCATCAAACCCCTTCAAGAACGAACGGATGTAAGGTAAATGATCAAGAAAATGATGTGAACAGTACATCACTAGATTTAATTAACCGTGAAAATAAAGCGAAGTTCTTTGACCCTATGACGCCAATACAAGAAACAAGTCATGAGTATAAGACTACTCCATTTTATACTTCCGAAGAATTTAATATTATGAATGTAAGATCTTTTATAAATACACCCAGAGTCGATGATATTAAGCTTGATTTGGCATCTCCAATGAAATTAACAGCAGTAGATCACGAATCGAACATGCTAGAACCTCCTGCTTTTCCAAAGCTTTCGAATCCATGTAATCCAATTGATCCCAAAGTTATAGAACAAATTTTAGCCGCTTTACAACCTCCATTAAATCATTATAAAGGATTTTATGACGCTCGAAAACAGACTTGCAATAATGGATCAAAAATAGAGAAACTTGCACGTTGCTGGGACACACAAGGCCGACGATGTACAAATGTTTTAGTAAACATTGAAGAACCCGTTACATTCTTTAATGATTCATTTCTTATACGCCAAAAAATCGGAGAAGGCGGATTTGGCAAAGTCTATCTCGTTTTGGACACAGAAGATTATGCAGTTAACCAAAACGAAAAGAAATCATCACGTGCATTAAAGAGTGAAACACCTTCAAGTGCCTTGGAGTTTTACATTATACGTAAACTGCAAGAAAGAATCAACTCCCCAACTATTGATTCAATTATTTCTGTACATTCATTGTATTATTACAAGAATGAAAGTTATATGGTGATGGAATTTGTTCATCAAGGAACGATTTTGGATGCCGTTAATCGAGCTAAAAGGGAGAATACACAGTTAGACGAACTTTTGGTATTTTTCTTTACAATAGAACTATTGAAAACAATTGAGTCGATTCACGAAGCCGGAATAATACACGGTGATATCAAAGCTGATAACTGCCTTTTGAGATTAGAACCGGTAGAAGAGTGGGATATACAATATGACCCATCCGGTGCGAATGGATGGTCAAAGAAAGGAATCAAAATAATTGATTTTGGGCGTTCTATTGATGTGACTTTATTTCCAGACGATATGAAATTTATCGCTGAGTGGGTGACTGATGATCAAGATTGCGTTGAAATGCGTGAAGGTAGGCCTTGGAAATGGCAGGCTGATTATTATGGATTGGCTGGTATAGTACACTGCATGCTGCATAATCGATATATGCAAATTACTCCAGTATTAGTAGAAACAAATACTTTTATGTCTGGACCAGCGACAATGGCAGTGAAGAAATATAAACCAATACTTTCATTTAAACGATATTGGCAAGGAGAGCTTTGGCAAAAATTATTTGATTTGTTGTTGAATCCTTTATTGGTGACGAAAGATGGTCAAATGCCAATTACACAGCAATTAAAAAATATTCGTGAGGAATTTGAACAGTATCTAATACAGAATTGCGAAAAAAATGGAAAAAGTTTAATTGGAATGTTGAAGAAATTAGAAAGGAATCGGTAAAATGAATTTTAGTAATGCACATAATGTATGTTTCATTTTTGAATATTGTCAAATATCAAATGAGAGTTTATTCACTAAATTATTAATAAATTTAATTAATCCAACAACAAAAACAAAAAAATGATAAATCAGTGGATTAAAATTATAGTCTTTGATTAAAGCATGATAAATTCCCCCTTGATTGCCGATGAAATATGATACAGTAACAAGTAATTAAAGTAATTATTCATCAAATCCAAATTCTTTATTAACACCAGTGATATTATATAAATCATTAGCAGTAATTCCACGTAATTCGAATCCTTTCATTTTTTTAATTTCGCCAGTTTCTAATTTTTCTAATTCCATAGTTTTTTGTTTTATTGTATCTCTTAATGAAGAAATTTCTTTTTCAAGGTTCTTTTGATCTATTTATACAGAATTATTCGTTATATTCAGACCATGTTACGAAAGAATTGTAAAAAAAGAGCATAATAACCTTTTACCTTTTTCTATATATGTTTTTACATTATCTTTTTCCAGCTTAACAAAGAAGTCTCCCAGATTTACCCATACATTTTTTTGAGAATTTAAAGGTTCTTTTTTAAGTTTAGCTAACGCTTCTCTATTAGTGTTTCTTGTTCTATCATAATCTATAGCCTTGAACAAAAAATTTGTAATTAGGCAAGTGTAACTAAGTTTAAAATGAAGCACATTTTTAATTACCAATTGCTTGTTTGTTAAAATATCTTCAGCTAGGCGCTCGCGCTCAGTAAGAACTAAATTGTAACAAATCTATTTAACCATAACGTTTAATAATAAAATAAAAAGAAATTGAATAACAATTATATAAATACTTGGAATATATTCCATTGGATAAAATTGCTATCTGAAAAAAAAACGTAATCATAAACGTAGTACTGATATGCATATCAAAGATTTTTTTTTTTGACATTTGCAACTTAACCTATTAACTTGTTCTTTTTGAAATATTTTAGACACCATGGTAAATGATTCTATTAAACTTTAAATATAAGCTGGACTTTCTTTTTAACGAAATGTACTATTTTGTATATTATAGTCGATTATGGAATATAATGGTGGGGCGATAGTCGCAATGGCCGGAAAGAATTGTGTTGCTATTGGATCTGATAAACGCCTTGGTGTTCAATTGATGACTGTGTCAACTGAATTTCCAAAAGTATTTCCCGCAACAGATAAAACTTTTATAGGACTTCCTGGTCTAGCTACTGATATTCGAACATTGTAAATAATATTCACATTTCAGTTCAATTTCTTAGTAATATATTTATATAAACACATTTTTTTTTACTTTTAATAGATCAGAAAGGTTTCGTTTTAAAATCAATATGTATAAATTAAGTGAAGAACGCGAAATTGAACCACGTACATTAGCACATATGGTATCCTCAACATTGTACGAAAGAAGGTAGTCATCCAAAAATTCTTAATATTTTTAAATATCAAAGAGGTTAACTTTCTCTTATTTTAAAAATAGGTTTGGTCCATATTTTGTTGAGCCAATAATTGCCGGACTTGACAAAAATAATCAACCATTTATTTGTGGAATGGACTTGATAGGGTGTATTAACTTTGCAAAAGATTTTGTAGTAGGTGGATCAACCACAGATAGTTTATTTGGAGTATGCGAATCTTTATGGGAACCTGATTTAGAACCTGAAGATTTATTTGAAACTATTTCGCAATCTTTATTGAATGCTGTTGATAGGGATAGTTTGGCTGGTTGGGGTGCTGTTGTCCATGTAGTGTATGTATTTAAAACAATAGAGTAATTTTGAAGTCATGAATACTAAAGTAATTTTATTCATAGAACTCCTGAGAGGGTAATCACTCGTACTCTCAAAGCTCGTATGGTAAGTAGATCTCATATTAACATTATGTATTTCTTTTATTATGTATTCTTAATTAATTTATTTTAATTTATTCTATTTTAGGATTAAAAAATTTTCATTCTTTGAATAAATAGAAAATGACATATATTCCATTATGTATTTTCAAATTTTCGGGGCAATCGAAATATTAAATTCACGCATATTAAAAACATATGTAAAGTTTATGATAAATAAAAAGATCACAATGTTTTATCGCGTTTAAAAAATCGCACTGATATACAGTGAAACTCGATACACCGGTCAATTCCCGTTCCATTAGTAATATTTTTTAAAAGTCATCCGATATATCAAGAAATCTGATATATCAAGAACAAATTTAATATATTATATAACTCTGTTATATCAAGATTTTATTTATGTACATCGAATTTCATTCACGAATATCATGTGAGCGCTTCCGATTATTAAGAGACTAGCCTAGGTATAGAAAATGATACATAAAAATTTCGCGAGGTTTTGATCTTTTTATTTAGAATAGTTTTGAATTGTTTATATTTTTAAATTTTTATACTAAGATTGAATGGATGATCTTTATATAGAAAGAATTCAGTAATATTGTAACACAATCATAGATCTACACTCGGGTCGGATATTTTTCACAGAAGCTCACTGAATATATTTGTTTGCATACATGCATCCTATTAAGAAAGATTAATCCCGTTAGAAAAAATAACATTTGTATTCAGAAGACACGAGCTCTATTAATCGGGTAATTATCTTTCGTTTGGAAGTTTTCTCTTTTCTGTTGTAAATTAACCAAGATATGTTATCAGATGTATAAGCCGAGTAGTTACTCTTATTCCAATGCAATATATATTTTACATAGGACGTATATAGAAATAGGTTTTACTGATAGTTTTACAAATATGATTATGTATCGCATCAGATAATTGCATGCAATAAAATGATTTATTTATTTTTTGTTGATATATTTTTTTGAGTACAAGATGACATGTAATTTACAAATATTGCTACAAATAGCTATACTGTATAATACTTCCATAATTAAAAATTTAACCCCTCCATCCCGAAAATACTTATTACTCAAAGAAAGTAGAAACCTGTCACTAGTTACATCTGTTATAGGATCTTTCGTAATTCTAAAATATTTAATAACAAAATGAAATTCTTTGCAATTCACAATTGATAATAGAATTTTAGCTAAAATTTTTTTAAGGAAATTTATCAACGACGATGCTTCTTTTTCGAATTTTTACTTTTTTTTTATTCTTCTTTGTGAGGGGATGGATGTTGTGTTTTCCTGGTGAATCTAAAAGAAAAGGAACTGTTATAAAAATTTAAGATAAAAAATGATCAAATTACACAAATACTGAACCTCTCTGGTCTTTATCTCAAATACAAATTCACCTGCTGCTTTCCATGCTACAGCTGGATTAATCTGGAAATCCTTTTTCAAATAATCCCCAAGTGGAAATAACAAATATTGCATATGATCCCATTCAAATAAACGACCGTAACAATCTAAAAAAAGCATCCCACAATAAAGTTCCCCAATGATAATGATATGGTTGAAACCATACTCTTTAACACGCTTTATATATACGATAAGATTTTCTAGAGGTACTTTAATTTTGATTTCAAAACCGATAGAAGATGAAACACGGCAAATATCAGATTCACATGCGATCATCTCAACCAACATTAATGAATTTCTCGGATCGTTGAGAACCCCCAGCATTTCATCATCCTTGCTGTCCATTTGCACTTGGGACATGGAGGTATCTGAGTCTCCGTCAATATCGTCCGGGAGTACAAGTTTACATGATTTTTTCGGAATTTGGGTCCATAGAGTGCTGTCCAAGCCATAATCTCTGCACAATTTGCCCAAGGATGCTTGCATGATTCGTACTCTCTCTGTGTTAGGACAGCATCCAAATGGCACCCCTTTAATGCTTTGACTGTTTTCATCCTCGATTCCGCTGCCAATTTGTTGTTTTGGTATATAATCTTCCCCATTTCTTTCCGTTCTCGCCGTGTAAGTGTCTTGTCTATCTTCCCAGTACGGAGAGACGCTCCGAACATACATTTTGTTATCTTCATTATCTGTTTGTGATGTTTCTTCTTTTGTGATTTTTTTGTTGAAATCGTTATATTTATTGTGGTTGGGATACCCTCCGTATCCAATTCCATCAAAGTCATCTTGTCGGACAGGGGAGCCAGCTTTTCGAGAAGAAATGTTTTCTGGGCTTGGAAGTTTAATTTCTTGGAATTCTGAAGTTGACTTGTCACATAATGCGACCATAAAATGCGACCATAATAGGGGGACGTCTAAAGCGGAGGTAAATCACGTGTCTTCGAAAAAAATTTATTTTCTAAATAAAAATTTTTTTCAATATATACACGATTATATAGAAAAGATGTTATGTATAGACACCTATGTACGTAGCGTACGGTGATATGCACTATACATGTGACAGTTTTATTCCATACATGTACGTTCNTGATTTATATAATTATATTACTATACGTCAATATATATAAAATATAAAATAAACGGGTTTTATTTGCTTATACTATGCTTTATTATTCGGCCTTGAAAACTCTATTTATCAATAATATTCAGGTTACATATAGTAGTCGAATATGGTTTTTTTTAGGGTCGAACAAATATGTAATAACGTCCTAATATAGGTCTAATTTTAGCCGAATATCCTTTCCGAATTTGAGTCTAATTTTAGCCGAATATCCTTTCCGAATTTGAGTCTAATTTTAGCCGAATATCCTTTCCGAATTTGAGACGATTGGCACCCTAAATGCGCCCGAAAATTTGACCTCAATTTGACACAGGTTAGATCGTCATTCGACCTATATTTGACCTGGTCAAATTTAGGTCGAATTGTCCTATTTCGACCAGTGTCTACCATTAATATTGTGGTAGGCGCAATTTCTGTCTTGGCGTATGTCAACAAGTTCATCCATCATAGCCCAGTTCTAATGGACGTTATAGTGAGAATGACGTGAACGTGTGTGGCGAAGCATTATTAGATTAGATTTGATTTTTATAATTTGATTTTAGGATGAGTAAAAATTTGAAAGAAAGTCATAAAATGTCACTTTAAATAAAATTTGAACAGATTATATAGAAAAGATGTTATGTATAGACACCTATGTACGTAGCGTACGGTGATATGCACTATACATGTGACAGTTTTATTCCATACATGTACGTTCAATCAGTAAATTGATATTCTGTATAGACGTACAGAAAAAAACTTAAACTCAATATTTTTAATTCTTTGAACTTTTTGACGTGCTTTATATATTCGTAAAGTACATTAGAAACAAAAACAAATAAATACAAACTAATATTTTTGAAGAAAAGTACGGCAAAAAAAAATACCCAGATAAACAAAACAGATTAACTAAGCGCGTAAGGTTAACAATCTTGAAAAAAATTAACTGGAAACAGAATCAAAAGGCTATTAAATGTTGCTAAGTTTTTGGTATCTATAAACAAACCTAACTGAAGGTATGCACGTAATTTTATGGATTTTTTTTTTGTTATATGAAAATTTATTTTATGCGATGCATTTTTTTTTTAATTTTTCTATTAATCATTTTAGCGTCTCATTGAGTTTATCCCATTATATACCTACTATCATGTATGTGAATACTAAATTTTTTCAACCTACTTCTGTAATCATCTCTTTTTATATTTTCAAAAAGATTTTTCCTTTAATCAATTGACTACAACTCATACTTTTTAACAGATATTATAATGAGAAAATAAAAACTGGTGATGGAATAAATATAATTTTTGTTTATAGAATTATTAATTAAGAAAATATATTGTAATTAAGATAATTAAAGACAATAAATTTTTTTAAAAAAAAATCGATATACGTTCTATTTTTTAAATATGCTAAATCAAGTTAAATCAATTGATAATGTTATATATTGTACATCTGATTTTATATATTGTACAACATCACACCATATAAATAGCCGAAATTTCTAAAAAATTTGCAAAAAGATCGGGAAAAAGGTATTTTACAGTAATTTTCTAGTTGAATAGGAGTGTGAGAATTTATTATTTGATAGGTATTTCCTAAAGCAAATTTTATGCCATGGTTGGGAAGGTTATTAATTATTTATTTACCAAATTAAGTGAATGTGAATATTAATTTATAATTACATAATTTTTTAGATTACCGATCTATACTTAAATCACGAACAATTATATCGCTATAATATTGGAATTTTTTCCATGAATCACTGTAAAATATTGGAATTTATTTATTAGGGATTATTTTAAATAAAATCATAATTTTTAATGTCTAAAATGGTAAGAAGTAGCAATTTGATTTTATTTTTAAATCAAGATTTAATTACAATATTACCAAAATAATTAACAATTTTACATTCTTATATCCATATAAATCAATTATCCAGCTTGACTTTAAATTAATATAGTAGGTAGTTGTTAACTTATTTTTGATCACAAATCAAAAACGTAACGCGTAAAATTTTTTTTTGAAAAATCAATCTCTCGAATTTTATCTTCTTCAAAAATTAATTTTTAACTACAAATTATAATGTCCTCTATTATTGAACTTTCAGATATTGAAGAATATAATGCAGAAGATTTTATGGATCCTGTAGAAATAGTTAATAAAGATAAGGTAAATAATGTGTAGGATAGGATAATTTTTTATTATTTCTAATAAATAAAACCAAATAGGATAAAGATGATATTAATGAAGATAAAAGTGGTGATGAAGAAAATGATGGAACATTTGCTTTCTTTACTCCTAAACTACAAGTTCAAAAAGTAATCTACACAACTGTTCCTGTGGAGTATCCAGACACCTCGCTAGAAGGAGTTGCGACAATATTTAATGTTACTGGTTGGAAGAACCACATGGATGCTTTTTCAGATGTAAGTATATGTTAATTTAATTTAATGGCAAATATATATTAAACTAAAATTCTTTAATTGTAAAAAGATCCAATATTCAACAAATGGTTCAGGTGGTTCTTCAAATATTAAAGAATGTCCCTTTTTTGGTGGAATATCAGTTAAAAAGGATAAAAGAAAGTGCCAAGGCATTAAATTTTGTCAGTTTTCTGATCAAGAATTTGTCAATCAAGAGCATTGTAGTGTTGATTTTGATTCAGAAACTTTTAAAACGTATACACAACAGCAAGATAATAACTCCAAAGAAGCTAAAACATACACGTAAGTTTTTTAACAATTATTCCTTTAATTTAATTATTATTTTGAACTAATAATTTGAAATTTAATTAGTTTGTTTTTGGCAGTAAAAAAATCTCCTTGTCCTTTTAAAAAAGAGAATGTACCTTGTGATGGAGGAGCTCATGTTGGAAAAATTACTAATTATCAGACTCAAATAGTTACATATTTTATTGGATGTGATAAATTCAAACAAAATGAAAAATGGCATCGATTTATTAAAATTAAACCAGAAGAAATAGATATTTCACTTCTCCAAAATCTATTTTCTGGTACTGTATCTGTAAGTAATACTTTTTAATTTAGATTTTTATATATTTATTTTTTGAAAACTAAATATTAAGTTAATTATTTAGGCACAAGGAGTAGCACAATGTAACATGATAGTTCCTAGAAATTGTAGACGCAAAAAATGTGGTAATATATTTAATTTTTTGTTTTATATTGTATACCAGATATATGTATATATGCAATATCTAATTTTTTTAAAATTTAAGATATTCCTCACTTAAATAATGGAACTGCTGTTCGTGGTGACATAATTGAAAAATCTTGTCCAGTACAATTTATTAAAATTATTCCTCATAACATTACTGAATGTCCATTTGTTGCTCTTATTTGTATTGGTGTTCACAATCATCCTCCACCTCCACCAGAAAGAACACCTGCTGAAATTAAAAATAATTTGCAACTTTTAATTGAACAGGCAATTCATCAGGATGATACTATTACTTCAAGATCTTTATTATCAGGTAAATGTTAAATTTTAATGGAAATTTTACATTATTATATTATTAATAATATACTATATTAATTAATAGGGAATTTGATCAATGCATATTTCAACAAAGAAATCTTAGCAGAGGTGCATGTATCATTGAATAATATTGATAAATTGCGTTATTTAATAGGAAAAGCATATAAAAATTTGCATCCATTTGGGCAAGGAGTTATGGGTGTATATCATAATGCATTAACTGCAAATTCCAATTTGGCTAATTATGTTCGTAAAATTGGTAAGTTTTTAAATCCAATTTACATCCATAATTAATTGTATATTAATAATAATTATTTTTTAGATCTTTTTACAAATAATGGCCAAGTAATTATTATATGCATGCTTGCTGAACAAGCCAAAAAGTTGATCGCACTTGAGTGGTTTCAAATTGATGTTAGTTTCAAACGAGTGAAAGGAGAAATTAATGAATTTGAAATAAATACATATGATTCTAATCATCATTTAAGTAAGTGAATTTTTTTTTAAATTCAATTTAATAAATTTAATATACATATAAAAGGAAATATGTATTAAATATATAACTTTTATTTTAGTATTATCATTTTGTAGAATTTTTACAAATGTTTTTACAGCTGAAGGATATCATAGATTATTTTTATCCTTATTTCAAGTAATTTATGAAGTAACTGGGCAACATATTAAGTTTCAACACATTCATAAAGATGGTATCGGATGCATTCTAGCTGATCTGGATAGCGCACAAGCCAAGGGCTTAGGATTAGCTTTACATGATCTGGATCGTGAAAGAGATTGGGAGACCCATTTGACCTTTATTTTTAAGTCTTGTCTTGTGCATTTTGAACGGTATTTATATATTTATTTTTCATTATTTATTACTTTTTATAAATCTTTAAAGTTTAATTTATTTTTTTTTTCTTAAGAAATTTGCATCACAGAGCATTTGAAAAAAATACAAAAAAGTTAATAAGACAAATTCCTAATGCATCTAGTAAAGAAGAAGTGAATGTTCTATTACAACAAATAAAAGATACAAATGATGATGGAATAGAAGGTATATATTAGTTTATTATTAATACTTTAAATTAAATAATTATATTATTTTAATAAATTATTGTTTTTTTTTTTTTTTTGTAGATTGGTTAAAATATTACCAACAACCATATGTATTGTCTTCTTTAAATCAATTTATTTCAAATATTAATCATGAAACTTGGCGCAAAAGTGGAACAAATACTAATAATGCAGAGGCGGCTCATTCTATGGTAAATAGAGAGGGAAAGCAATTAAAATTACTATCAGCCATTTTAAGGTTAGTTATTTATATTTACTTGATATTTTTATTATACATAATTTTTAAAAATATTTTTTTATTTTATAGAGGGAAAAAATATGATGAACGGTGTTACAAAACAATTGAAATTCATAACAATACGGGCGTTCCTTATACACATCGGGATAAAAGTGAAATTAAGCGAACAAGTGAATCAATAATACGCAAAGGTAGTAATAATATATATGAAAATAATTATCAGTTATTAATTTCGTGTAAAAGCTAACTTTTTTAATTAAATATAGGATTTCGTAATCAAAAAAATAAAGAACCAGTTATTGATTTAACAAATGATCATTTATCCAATAAACCCTCTTTAAAAAGAAAACTTTCTCCCTCTACTAATAGAAAATCATCAAAAAAAAGTAAAGAGGAGCCATTGGAAAATGAGAAAACAGAGATACTTGAATTAGAAATTGAAGAGAAAAAAATAGCATTAAGAGAGCGTGCTATTAAAGCACGAATTGCTGAAGCTGAAGTTAGAAAACTAGAAGCTGAAGCTGAGGCATTAGAAATAGCTAATCAACAACAAAGACTGAAAATTTAATCGTATTTCTAGATTGAAAAAAGTTTGGTTTTATGAAATTTCAATAAAGATTATAAAGATTATATATTACTAGTATAAAAAATTTTTTAAAAAATAAAATTTCGTCCATAAAAAATTGGTTTTTAAAGTAAAATTTGTGTTCGTAAAAAAAATTTATTTTTTAAAGTAAAATTTGTGTTCGTAAAAAAAAAATTTTTAAGTAAATGTATGGTCACGTGATTTTAGATATTGTATATACCGTACGTACGTACATTTTTATTATATAAAGTAATAATATAATAAATACGTATGTACGTATAGTAAAAAAATACAACCATACGTACAAAGAAAAAGATCACCATACGTGACATACAAAGGGTTCTATACATAACATGTTTTCTACATACCGCTATAATATGCAAAACTAAAAAAGAATAACATTACTTTACAGAAACTTAACATTTTTAATCAATATAGAATCAATATCGTTAAGTTTATCTTAACGGTATCATTTTGATATCATTTCGATATCATTTTAATATAGATTTAATATTGATACGATATCAAAATAAAGTATTATCATTTTGATATCATTTCAATATTAAATTGATATCGAAATAATATCAAAATGATAATTAAAATGATATCGAAATGATATCTTTAAATTACAGTCTGACCTTAATATAACAAACTCATGATATATCGAACTCTTGACTTACCGAACATTTTTTCAAGAATCAGGTTCATAATATTTAAAAAAATTTCAATACAGTCTAACCTCGATATACTGATATTCGATATACTGATATACTATTAAAAACTTGATATACCGATAAAATTTTATTTTCCCACTATATGTGAGAACATATAAATATTGGTATAACTTTGATATAACAATATTTCTTAAAAATTTCATATATGTCCCGACATATCGTTATATAAAGGTTTGACTGTATACCAAATATTATATAAAATTTTATATAATGTATACTGAATTTTTATTGAGTAACCGTTTATAATAAAACATAATAAAAAAAATTTTGATTTACCGAACTGATCACATGATTAGTAAAATTGGTGTTACAAAATTGCAAAATCAGCACGTCAGTAGATTATAATTAAACAATTTGATCAATTGTTCAGATTTTTTTTTTACCGCGCTATGAAGCAAAAAAGAAAAAATGTAAATAATGAAGTAACGTTAAAAAAAAGAAAAGTTCTAACCTTTGGAGAAAAGAAAGAATTATATTTGCTTCATCAAGAAAATCCATCATTATCACAGGAAGAAATAGGGAAAAAATTCAGTGTAAAAAAAAATACAGTTTGTGATATTTTAAAAAATAAAAACAAATGGTTAAATATGGAACTTAATAGTTTTAATACATCTAAACAAAAAGAAAAATCACCAAAATTTCCTGAACTAAAAGAAGCTTTGGCAATTTGAATTTCAAATGCTATATCAGCTAATAAAACTATAACGGGAGAAATTATTACAGCCAAAGCTGCTGATTTTGCGAAATTAATGAATATTGAAGGTTTTATCGGGTCAGCAGGATGGTTGAATAATTTTAAAAAAAGGCACAATATTAAGCAATATAATAAACATGGTGAGGCTCAAAGTGGACCAAGTGAAGAAGAATTATCCAAAGAAAGAGAAAAGTTACAGGAATTAATTAGTAACTTTGATCTTAAAGACGTATTTAACTGTGATGAAACTGGTAAAATTTTTATATAACTTAGATTTTAAAGAATAATTATAACAAATATAATTTTTAAATTATAAAAATATTTTATTTATTTAGGATTGTATTGGGAGTTAGAACCTTCTAAAACGTTATCTACTGGTCCTCTTTTCAGAACAAAAAAATCAAAAAACAGGGTTACACTTTTATTAACATTTAATGCAACTGGTTCGATTAAACTTTCAGCACTTTTTATTCATAAACATCAAACGCCAAGAGATTTAAAAGGAATTGATAAATCAAAGCTCCCTGTGGATTATTATTGGAATAAAAGTGCCTGGATGCAAACGTCTATTTGGAATAAATATTTAGAACTTTTAAATCAAAAAATGAAAAGGCGAAATAGAAAGATCCTTCTTTTGGTAGACAATGCACCAGTTCATTCTGTTAGTAATTTGGAGTTATTGACAAATATTACAATCCATTATTTGCCTCCCAATACTACAGCGCATCTGCAACCTACTGACGCCGGCATTATTAATTTATTCAAGGTTTGTATATTATTTATTATAAATTAGATTATAAAATTAATAGCACATATTCTAATAATTTATTAATCTTAGGCACAATATCATAAAAAACTCATAAAAGATAGAATTGAGGCTTATGATAATGAAATGGAGTTAAATATACCAGTTCCTAAATTGAAGATAAGTGACTCTATTTCACTTTGTGCAAAAGCTTGGGAAGCTGTAACAAGTGAAACTATTCGTAATTGTTGGTCAAAAACTGGAATTTTGCCGATTTCGCCTTCACCTTCATCTTCACCTTCACCTTTACCTTCACCTTCCGATGAAGAACAAAATGATGATGGCTTGAATGAAATAGAAGAGATTCAAAAATTATTGGATCAATATAGTAATTTTATTTCTGGTGGATTAATGAGTGCCAAAGAATTTATCTTAATTGATGATGATAATAATTATGGGGGAGAAGAAATTACAGATGAAGAAATTATAAATATGGTAAAACCAAATGAAACAGATCTTGAAGAAGAAGAATTAATTCTACAACCAAAAATATCCACTTCAGAAGCATTAGCATCATTGGACAAAGTATTATCTTTTCTTGATAATCCACCCGATACTTTTATTATGGAGTTCAATAACAGAAATATATTATATAATCTTAAAAAACAAATTATTCATTTCAATAAAAATAGTAGAGTTCAATCAGTATTAGATAGTTGGTTAAATATATGATGGATCGTGTGTGACTTAATATTATAATTAATTGATAATATAATTTTTTTTTTGAACATTTATTAGTAATATAATATGAACATTTTACATTTTATTAGTAATATAATATGAACATTTACATTTTATTAGTAATATAATTTTTTGGACATTTTTCAATGTCATATGTGCCGATTTTTGGAATTAGCTAAATTAAGATTTTTATAAAAATTCAATATTTTAGTAAGATTAACATTACACAAATCTAAATTAAATATGTGTTACATATTTATNATACGTATGTACGTATAGTAAAAAAATACAACCATACGTACAAAGAAAAAGATCACCATACGTGACATACAAAGGGTTCTATACATAACATGTTTTCTACATACCGTATATACACAACCATTTGTTATACATACTAAGTGTATTTTGGCCTGCTCTGCAAGTTTACTTAGAATGACAAAATGAGTTTTAAAAACTGTTCGACTTTTCATTTTTGTCTTTCCATTTTTGGATGTGATCGGCAAAAAAGCTCAAACAAATCTACTAGTTCACTCATATTATATCGAATCACGTGATTTGCCTCTGCTTTAGACGATCCCCATAAATCCCAAACTGTTATGATTAATATCGGGCGAATGTGAGGTGAGGCCACCATTCTGCCCGTGGGACCAAACGGAATTACGATTTCTTGTTCCCTACATAAAATATGGTTCATTCACTTTTTCTCTTTTGGAATAGTGCAAAAGCGCAAAAAAATTAAAAAAAACCAACATGTAAGGTTTCACGAAATCTGTTATCAACTTCCTCGCCCATGATTCTTTTAAATGATCTAACCAAGAATAAGCATATAAACTTGAAAGATGAAAAATAGAAATTAAATATAAAAAAAAAAGAGTAAGATCTGGTAACTGTACTACTGTTAAACTTACTTTTTGGAATTTTCTGTGTTATTAAGTACGTCATTATTTTATTATTTTATTTTATTTTATGTGAAGTCAGAGAGCAACTATAAAAGAACATAGTTCGATACATGTAAAGAACGTTCTAGCTAAGCGCAACCATTCATCAAATACTAAGAAATGACGAACCCTATCTACTAGTAATAGAACCAAAGGAAGACTCCACCACTTCTACCAGTGAGGGAGTGTTATTAAGTACGTCATTTATTTTTTATTTTTTATTTTTAAAACCATGTGAACTAGATTACAGAAAGATAATTAAGAACTACATCAAGAAGTTAAATCATTATCTAAAACTACGCTATAATCAAAACCGTCCGAAGGCGGTGCCACCCTGGTGTGAATATATTAAACCGTGGAGGATCAACTGAAGCATCACCTACCTATGAACTGATTACACTAGGGAAAAGGGGCAATGGAGGTTAAAAAAATAAAGATGTATGTGTACTATGGGGATCGGATGAAAGAAAGATCAGGTAAATAATCAAAATTATTGAACGATAGAGTATCTCTATAAGATTCCCAAGTTCCACTATGTAAAAAATTGCAGGTAGTCCACCGTATACTGGCGGAGTCATCTAAAGTGATTAAATGTTTGAAGTAAGGTAAAGATTTATTGTAATAATAGGCCAAATAACGGCCTCGCGAACTTGTAATAGTCGTATTAGAACGAATTATATTTGAAGTGTTTTTTGAATTACGTGTTTTGTGTTGTTGATAGTGTTTCTTTTTCTTTGAGGTGATATTTAGGGATTTCTCCCATTTTTTAAAATTTCGAGCTCGTATCGTCCAAGTAAAAATTTTTAGAGCTGCAGTAAAATCAGCAACATATTGTATTAATAATTGGTCACAAAGTTTTTGTTGACCGAAGTACATATAGAATAATTCAGTTAAATCTGCCGAGTTTAGATGATATAAAAGTAAAATCCACAGTTGTTCTCTTGGTATATATGTACCGTCATGCGGGGTTGCTGGATTAGTTTGTTGTAATAACACCTTGTTTATTGTGTCAGGTAGTAGTTTGAACATGTTGGAGTTGTTGATATTGTGGTCTATATCGAAGGTGAAACTACTGGTGTTTTTTGCTTTAATTAAAACAGATAGTTTTTGTTTATATTCATTTAAAATGGCTGAGATATTTGATCAGTGGGATGGACATAAACCTATATATGCGTTTGTATCTTCGTATATATTGCAATTTGTACATAAGATTTGGCCAGGCGGATATAAATTTGGGTAATTACGTCGAAGTGTATCACCCGTAGCATAATTAAATGTGGATTTTTTGACTTTTTCTGCGTGAATTTTTCGTAATTTGTCAGACGTTGGAGTGTCTGTTGGGTTGTGGTTAATCGATTCGACCTTCCCGTATTAAATAATTGATAGGTTTTAATAAGGAATTGTTCATGGTCATATTGAAAATTCGTGAATGTATAGGTACATTACTCCATTTTCGAATATTTTGATCGACTATATATATATTGTTATAGTTAATAAAACCCAAAGATGATGAGATAAAAAATTTGTGATTAATCAAAATAGAGTCATGTAAATCACAACCATTTTTGGCCAAGGTGTCTGCCATGCCATTGTATTTATTGTTGGAATGTACTTTAACTTTAATAAGCTGAATTGTTAAACATTTGTTCACTACTAGCCAAAGTATAAGATCCCATATTAAAAAATTTTTTTGTTTGAGTCGTCTTCGAGGGCTTATAGTTGGCGTCAACATTCTAGCATTGAAAGTGTCAATACAATTCTGGGAGTCAGTATAGATAAGACTAGTAGATTGTATTGGTAAGGTAATAAGAATAGTTAATATAGCCAAGCTTTCGCTTTTGAACGATGAAGGAAAAAAAATAGAAGTTCTTTTAAAATTAATTTTTGGTATTGATGGGTTAGTTTGAATCCAGCCAAAGCCAGATTTACTATTAATTGTGCCTATATCTGATACTGAACCATCAGAGTAAAAATGGAAATTGTTGAAAGTTGAGAATTGAGATGCTATCGTTTTTAAAAAATTTTTAATGTGATCAGCACATAAAAGTGCAGAATCTATAATTGAATGTATTTGTTGTGTAGTTTTAGGGGAATTGGGCATTGACGAATTTAGTAATGATCGTGAAGTTAAAGGGGATGTGATTATATTGTGACTAGCCAGAAATATTCTATGTGCATTAAATCTGAGTGTATGTAATGGTTTGGTACTAAGGAAAAATTTTCTATTAATATATCGTTTAAAAGATAAATGCTCTCTTGACGTATGATGATAAACTTACATTAACGATAGTCTATCTGTGCGCGCGTTGATTTTATATTTGGCGCGGTCATCTTGGTTAGTCAGGTAAGTGTCATTGAGTCTACAACCAGAACATGGAATTAAACAAAGTGGTGTCGTATTGAACATATTGGCTGTTAGTTCCATATTATTGATTGGGGTATTTAATGGTATATAATGTTCCATCATAGTAATAGATGAGTGTGAAGCTGTATCTTGAAGTAATGATTTACCAATTATACAGGATTGAGTAGGTGCGTGCCAATAGTATGTCCATTCAGTTAATTTTTTGTGTCTGCCTATTGATTTGTGAGGGACTTGTTGTAAACGTTTTGGAATTGTATAAGTGTTCGCTAGTGGATACGTTAATGTATGATAGTTACTAATCGTATAGGAATTTTCCAATAATCTGAACCAATTAGGTTTTGGACCTTTGAAATTGTTGTTGTTTTGAAATTTTACTTCGTCCCAGGTAAATAGGTGGTTTCCGTCTGCTAAGACTAATTGATCCATATATATAATATTCTTTTTTCTTAATGATTTATAATCTGAGGACAAGAGGGTTGGTAAGTAATCAACTATTGGTGTATAACCTCCAGTTATATTGTAGTCTATGGTAAGGTCTATGTGTAATTGGTATTGTTCAATCAAATCTAGGCTTTTTACTAAGTAACTCAGTGTGAATAATTTTCCTATGTATTTATTAATATTTTTAGGGATACCTGGGTACCATAATTCCATTGTAAGTGTATCTAATTTTTGAATGGCTATTTGACGTAATGTGTCTGTATTGAATAATGCGGATATAGTATTGAATTGTGATTTGACTAGTAGATCAAATAAATTATCTATATGTGGATAAAGGTCGTTATATATAATATTATCTGCAGTATTTAGCGCTAGGAACAAGTGATGTTTAAAAAATTTTTTTAGGGGAGTAATTAATTTTTGTGTTTGTGTGTAATTAAGAATGGTGTGTTGTAATATGTATTCTAATTTTGGAAAAATAATTTTGTTAATTATATATATAGCGTGTAGGTGTGTGATTTTCTTTTTTCTCATAGTGGTCACATGAGACGCCACTATCGCTCGTGCTTTTTTAAGTGTTTGTTGATGACGGTCTGAAGGGTTTATGTATAGTCCTAAAATTCTGGTTCCTTCATTTTTTGGAACTATTTAAATTGTCGATAGTTAATTGTTAATTGTAAATTGCACTGTTTTTAAATGTGGGTTGAGTTTTTGGTTTGTGAGTAAGCGATATTTGTCAATATTGACTTTGATTTTTGCAATGTTGTAAAAGGAATAAGCTATATTTAATTTTTTTTCCATTTCTTTTAATGATGAACTGAACCATGTGGTATCATCTAAATATCCTACTAATAAAATTTTGTAATCGTGGACAATATTAGATTCTGGTTGGTAAATGTTTTTAATTTTCGTTGTTTCACAATTAAATAATAATTCTAATTGTTCATTAATATAAGTGAATAAGGGATCATAATATATGTTCCATAATAGTGGTGAAACCACTTCTCCTTGGTCAATGCCTTGTAGGACTTTGTATCTATCTGATTGTCCATTGGGAAGTATAATTGAATTATATTTATCTATAAATAGATTAACAAAAAAAGTAATTATTTTGGTGGGCATTTTTAATCGTTATAATGCGAGTTTGAGTAGATTAATATCTACTCGGTCATATGCTTTTGATAGATCTTGGATGGCAATCCAAAGTGGTTTTTTGTATATGCGGTGTCAGCCTCATCTGCCACCTGAGGACGTCAAGTATGTAAAATATTCTAAAAATAGAATGGGTTGTTGCTTGGTTTAGATTTGTTACAAACGAAATGTGAGAGTTCCCTTTCATTAGTGAATCTCTTCAGACTTTGTCATCCACTTTCTTTAATTATTGCACTCTTGGTTTCTTCACCTGTTCATTAATATAGGTAATGTACATTCAGACTAATAGAACTATTATGTTCAGGCCTTTCACATGTACCTTTCATTAGTAATTAGTTGACTACGCACTTTTACTCATAAGAAAAGGCTAAAGAATCGAGTCAAAATAATCAAAGGATGTTAAAATTTTCAAAATTCAATTTTTATTCATTTCAGTTCATGATTCTATCAAGTCAAAAATGGGTTCTTTTTATAAAAATTAAAATGGCAATTGATGAAAAGAACTACGTAATACGAAACATTACATATATCCAGTTTATACTCATGTGATAGGAGTTCAACTATCCTAATTTGTAAATCTAATTGATCGTCCTAATATTTGGCACAATTAATGATCTACGTCTATATTCTAGAATTCTTAACTGATGATCTGCATTACTGTTAATTCTTATTCTAATTTACTGCGCCTCTATTATTAACTATTAGTCGACTTCTGCATACTACAGCAGGCATGTTCAATAATATGTTGAATTTGAAAGAGCGGTTCCAAGGTCAATTGTCCTAATATGCCTGCTCTATTATTGTGTTGTAAAATATTATGTTTTGCCAATGTATAGTTGAGTCTATTTGAAAATATTGATACTAATGTTTTCTGAGGAGTTTCTAAAAGTGTAATCGGGCGTGTATTAGTTAATTTGCTGTTCCAATCATGGGGTTTTGGTATTGGGAACAGTAAAGCTTGGTGCCATTTTGAAGGGATGGTATCTAATTCTATACATTTATTATAGATTTTAGTAAGTATGGTTAATGCGTTCGTGCTTAAGTGTTTCAAATCTTGGTACATGATGCCAAAAGGCCCTGGTGCTTTATCATTGAACATTTTCTTTAAAGCTTGCTTGACATCTTCAAGTGTAATTGTTGATTTTAATAAGTTCCACCATTCTTCTTTGACATTATTATATTTTGTCGGATTGTAGACATTTTGCCATGGTTGTGGTATATCTTCTAAATATTTTCTTGGTGTCTCGTCTTCATGTTTACCTATATTTTGATAATGCTTTATAGCTTCCTTTTCTATAATTGTTGGGTCATTAGTAAAATTAATGGTGTCTTTATCATCTTTATATATACATCAGGAAATTTTATAGCGCGAAAAATTACGTAAGTTTACGATTTTGTAAGTTTATGAAAGTTTATGGCATAATATTTCGAAAAATTTCAAAATATTACGT
>QZLH01000444.1:34451-64715 GCA_003833135.1 Oehlia diaphana | reverse complement strand
TTTTTTTTTTTTTTTTTTTTTTTTTTTGTATCTGGTACACTTTATAAAACGCGTTTTATGTTGTTTATTTTTTATTTTTTATTACGAAAAAAAAAAATGTACAATATATCAATATATACAATATATAAAGAATTGGAGTTACGAAAATTACGTAAAGTAATTTGTTATCCTCCCTTCTCCCCAAACCAAAAGAAAAATACAAACTAATGTAACCAAAAAAATAAATTAAATAAATCTCGGGAAATCCTTGTGCAATGTCGATCTACAAGATATAGAACTCCCCTTTCCTTTTTTCACCACCATCACCTTGATCATCCTAAAATGACGCCATGTCATATATGTCATATGAACATCTACCACCATACAATTACCTTGTTTGTGTTTCTATTTATAAACATTTTATAAATCTTCTTTCCCAACTGAAAATATCCAACAACAACATCATGAAAATCATAACGAACCTCAAGGCTGTGCTCAACTAGGTTTTAATTGATTTTACACGTGATTTTCTATTTTTTTTTTTATTTGATCAATTGATCATCTCCTTGGTTAGTGTGTCACCATGGGGTTCGCACATAATTTATCACATACATCATAAGGAATTTATAGTAACATATAAAGAAAATCAATTAATAAAGAGAAAATCGGGTAATAAAAAAATATACAAGTTCATGCAGGAGAGACGAAAATTATTTGAAAATAATTCTCAATTATGGTAAAATTGGATTACAAAATATTTCATAAGATTTACTATTTTAATATTTAAACGACATTGATTTTCAGCCAGGATTACAAAATCATGTGATAACTGAACGAAAATGATCGTAAATCGGGATACGGTAAATTATACAAATAAAAAAATTTACAATAAAATACAATAAAAGTACAGTAAAAGTACAGTAAAAGTATAGTAAAAGTACTTTCATCCATTATAGACAATATAAATCAAATATCCGAAAATGTTATTTTATTACTAATGATGGATTTAATTATTTTATTATTATAACCAAATTAATAACTATATTTCCAAAAAAGTAGTTCATTGAGAATAAAAGGATTATGATAATATCGATGACACATTAAAATCGATTTTTTTAAGGTATATACTATATATGAGATATGTATATATATCGTAAATCAATAAACCCTTTTAACAGTTGATCAATAACGTCATTGGAGAAAAGGGCTTAAAATTTTTACTATATACAAAAGAAACAAAAAAGTACAAAAAGGAAAAAAAAAAATTGAGTTCATGTTGTTTTAATCATACATATAAAAATTATATTTACCTTATTAATAAGGTAAAATAAAGAAACAATCGAAGGGAAATGATATTTATTTTTGGTTCAAAATATTTTTAAAATATTTTTAATTACCTTTTATATTCCATTTATTTCATTATATAATGTTCGGGATTTTTAATAATTTAACGGAACATCCCGAATGTAAAAAAAGAAAATGAACCAATGATGAATAAAGTTTTTTTTAAAAAAAACAATTCAGAATACATCAAAAAATGAGGCAAGGACCGAACTATTAAATACTGATAAAGTTAATTTTTTTTTTTTATTATTATTTTTTTTTGACTTGAAATGGTTTTATAAAGATCGGTAATATTATGCTACTTAGCCAAAAAATTCATTTTATGGACTTAAAAGTTCATTTATAACCAAATAAATCATTATTTATGTACATCAATTTTATATGGACGAGTTAAAAGAAGAAAAATAAAACATGACATGAGCACATGACAAAATTGAACAAACACACACACACACACACACACACACACACACACAAGCACACAAGCACACAAAAATCTTTTCTTGGCGTAATAGTGAAAAAAGATATTTAAGATAATAAATGGATTAATAGATTGTATAATTATGGATTTATAAGAAGTATTATAGTAGTATAGTAATACGGTAAATTTTTATTATCCGCGTTCAAAAAAAACTTGATTATAAATCGATAATCAACTAATCACATAGCAGATAGTGTCATATATCAAAACATTCCAATTAAAAATTCCTGTTTAACAATTGTTCGGTTGGTTACAATTGTCGTAATATCACACGAAAACGGATATCAACTGCATAACAAGGTTATACGACGATCGAACCGCCAAAAAAAAGTCCAAATATTGATACACAGAATACACAGAAATTTCCTAAGGAACAAATTTTACGCCGTGATCCCAGCCACACTCAAAGTAAAAAATCGGAACCAAGCCATTCTAAATAGAATATCATTTCGGGCGAATATCATCTTGTTTTTTATGCATCGTACGTATTAAGGTTTAAAAATTGCGTAATTCATGAAAATTTGAAACAACGTACAGCTTACACATTTGTTATATAATTTCACGTTAAAATATATTAACCGAAGTATAATGAAAATCTTTTTTTATTTATTATAACAGAGAGAGAGAAGAAAGAAAAAAAAAAAAAAAAGGGTCATTTATTATTGTCATATCTATATTGAAAGGGATTATTTATATGTTCCTACTTTTTGGTTAATAAACTAAAATATTGTCTTTTATAGAAAAAAAAAAAGTTTATTGCATTTATTGCATATTACACATGTTAAATTGTTCAAATTAACTCATTATGTTGAATGTTGAATGTCGATATTATTTGATATTATTTGATATTATTTGATTACAGTAAATAATAATAATAATAATAAATAAGGATAATATATATTTATTTCAAAAGTAAATAAAGTAAAATAATATTTTTTTCAAAGTAAAACGTGGTTAGATTCTATAATAGAGTTTTATTTTGAACTCCTTTTAAATTAACAAAAAATGTGAATTTTTTTTAGGAACTCAAGTTCCGTTATAAGAAAATTATTTCCCCGGTTTTAGGGATAAGGGATAAAATGATTTTTTTTTTTTATTATAACATAAACGGGATTATATTAAAGTTTTTAAAATGTATAAAAGGGATTATTTTTTAAAAACACATAAAAAATTACAAATAAAACAAAATGAAAATGGATTTAATTATATTTAAAAAGTAAAGAATCTTCATTGTTTTCTTTTATTTACCTATTATTAAATAATAAATATGTTTACCGATTATTAAAATAATAAATCTTTTTTATCTTGTTTCATTTTTTTAAACCGTACAGTAAAGAAAATTTACGGAAATAATTTTTTATGCCCTATATTATAAAAAAATAAAGTTTTATTTATTAAACTATTTTTAGTCATCTATAAATATAAAATGAAATACTACCATATAATAATTAATTGTTCATTGTATGTAAAAAAAAAAAAAAATAAATAAAATAAAATAAAAAGCAGGGTTGAAAAATTTGAATGGTGAAATGGTGGGTTTGAATAAGTAATCATTGTTTACAAATAAACCATAAGGAGAGTTGATCGGCCGATCATCCCTTACGATTTTGTTCAATTTATTTATGTTGTCTGTGAGAAATTTCGATTCTATTGATTTAATCTACAAATTACATAAAAAGAAATAGATTGAATATAATAGTATTTTTTTTTTATATAAAGGGGCGTTTAACATTTAATCTTTGAAAAACATCTCAAAAAATATCAAAATATTTTTTTTTTTTTTTCTTAAAAAAAAAAATTAAATACTTCAAAACTTTCAAACTTTCAAACTTTCAAAACTTTAAAACATTTTTTTCGTCTTTTTAACAAATTTTTTTATAATATCATCTAAATATCATCTTAAAAAAATGTCTGTCATCGTCGTTGAACAACAACAAAACATGGAACAAAATATCGTCGAAAATATCGAAAATATCGAAAATATCGAAAATATGGAATTTCAAAATCCAATAAATTCAATAAATTCAATAGGAAATAATAATAATACATTATTCATACCTAATTCTCAATTATCAGAATCTCCATTAGAAGAACCATATTTATTTGAAGGAGAAGAATTTTATTATTATTATTATAATAATCATTTTACACCAGAAGAACAAGCAATATTGGGAATTACTTATGATGGTGATAATCAAATGTATAATATAAATGAACAAGTTAATTCAATATTAACTTGGTCACCGGAAATTGAACTACAAAATCATATGAACGAGTTTCCTTATTTATATAATGGTATCATAGAAAATGATAATTTTGATTCCTTTAATCCTTTTATGGTACAACCTTCAGTATATAATGAATCAACAACATTAGGCGGTAATTTATTATTAACACAACCACTCTCTGAAGTAACTCAAAATGTAATTGAAAATCAACAATTTCAATCATATAATTGGTGTGATTTATCATCCTTTTCGGATGCACACCAATTTATTATTGATAATAATATTTCTACTAAAATTGCTGAACAAAATAATAATAATATTATTAATAATAATAATAATAATAATAATATATCATCTGAAAATCATTATACTGCTTGGACCGATTTTCAATTATTAGAAGCTTAAAACCTTAAAATGGTATATAAAAAGAAATGGACTTTTATATATATATTTTATTAATTTTTTTCATTATTATTTAGTCATTTTAGATATTATTTTGTCTATCAACTAACTAGCATTTAAATTTTTGCATTTATTTTTATATTAAAAATAAAATTCATTTTGTACATTCTAAAAAAATTTTTTTTAACTTGATTACAAGTATTAATAATAAATAAATTAATTGGTTTTTTGTTTTGCATCTAATTTTGTTCAACAAGTTTCAATTTTATTTAATCGTTGTCTTCTAAATCAATCATAAACAAGCGCCAATTTTAGGTTCAACTAACCAATCAAAGTTTAATGTAATATTTACTACTGTCAACAAAAATGGTAATTTCTTTTAAAATATATATATATATATATATATATATATATATTATGAGCACGGAAATAAATAATCGTCCATTTTGTTTTTTCCATTTAAACTAAAAGAAGTCTTTGTTAATAAATCATTTAATAAAATTTGTACGACCTTAAAAATTTAAAAATGCAATCCTGAAACGTGAAAAAAAAAAAAAAGAAATTTTCTTTTTTAAAATAATAATTTTTCCTATATTTAATTTTTTTTTTTTTATTTTATTATCAAATGAAATTACTTTAAATAATTTAATCAAACTTTCTCCGCATGAAAAAAATTTAAATGATTCGCGTTAATTTAATCGACTTTTTTTTTTTTTTTTTCTGTAACTTTATGCCGAATTTTGTGATACAAATTATGTCAAAGACAATGCTTATTGTAATAAATTTCTTGCATTCTTGCATCTGATTATTTTTTGGTGCTTACCAAAAAAAGCGATTTAATTCGAAAAAAAAAAAAAATAAAAAAAAAAAAATAAAATAAATTTTTATTAAATTTAGAATTTGGAATAAATTTTTTATCAATGACAAAGAATCTTCCTATTAAACAATCTTTTCTTTCAAAAAATTAATTATTGTGTATATACATACATTATACATTATACATTATACATTATGCAATAAGAATACTTTTTCTGTAAATTGTAAACTATATACTGTAAACTGTATAAACATAAAATTTTTATGATTGAATTTTAATTTGGAAATTCTCCATTCAAAAAAAAATTCGAATAAAATAAAAAGTACGTAAACATTCTAACAATGGTTGGCGTGGCGTCAGTGTAACTTTTATTTAAATGAAATTTTGGTGTAAAATTGACAAAATCGTTACAAATCGTTACATATCGTTACATCATTCATTCAATGATACTTTTAGGTAAAATAATTTTTAATTACTAAAATTAAAATTATAGATATTACAAGACTAGTCCAAAAATTATCTTTATTCGGCAATTAGCTTTTTTTCTTTATTACTTTCTTTTTTTCTTTTACGGCTTCATCCTTTAATAAATATTTATTTTTTTTTTTTATAATTGTTTATTTTCGTATTTTTATTTGTAATATATTATTTATTATTATTTATTAAAAAAGGTTTTAAAAAGCATTATTATTTGTAATTATTATAATATTATGAAAGAAAAAAAAAACTAGTTTTTTTCGTTGTTTAACAGTTATTGGTTGGATGTTAAACGAAGGGGAGAATTTTAATTTTTTTAAATATTTTTATGTCAAAACAATATAAAAATTTTTTCGCTATTGTTATTCGTACTAAACTTTAACGGTCTCGGCTAACTAAAAACTGTGTTACTTTCCTTCAGGGCTATAAAATTTTCAAACATGTGCTTGAGTGTTTTTCCATGCAGAATTTCAACAAAATTTCAACATTTCAACATCAATAAAATGTACATGTTTATAATTTATCTATCGACCCACGATTAAGTTGTAACTTTTTGAATCATAAACTGTTTAACAAGATGAAACAAATTATAATTAATACCGTTAGAGATTTTGTAACTTTGAATTCAGCATATGATTATTTATTATTTTAGGTTTGTTATTTTTTTTTTTTTTACAAAGAATAAATAACTTTTTTTTTTTTACCCCCTTGCAGATAAAACGAAATAAAAAAAAAATAAAAATAAAAAGAAATTTTCGTCATAACTGCGCCACATGACAATCATTAGGTCAACCCTTTAAAAACAATAAGTACTAAACAAAAAATGTATTTATTCATAATATAATAAATAAACTAATTAAAAAACTTTAAATATTTTTTTTTTTTTTTTTTAATAATAAGGATATTATAAGTAAAAATGAACCTTTTTTTTTGTGGTTTGTAAATAAATTGTAAATAAATTGTGTAAATAAAATTGTAAATAAAAATTGTAAATAATTTGTAAATAAAATTTGTAAATAAAATTTGTAAATAAAATTATTGGGGAGACTTGCGAAAAAATTATTGGATGATTTTTTAGAATACAAAATAATGAGTCTAACCTTCTAAAGGTATAAAAAAAAATATTCATTTTCGTAAAATAGAAATTTTTTTTTTTTTTTTATTTATAGATTTAAGATATTAAATTATATGACCTTTATCGGATATATTTTTTGAGTTCATAAATTCTAAGTCGTTTATGTTTTAAAAAAATTCTGATTATATAATATTTTTTAATGATATGTTTGTTTACTGTATTTCGAATTTTATGAGTTATTTCGAAGGATGTTCAAAATCCTTTTCTATTAAAGTGTTATACTGGTTATATTAATATCAAAAGCACCTCCGTGTCGCAATGAATATATCATGATTAAAATCCTATTTATCAGTAATTGTCACCTCTCATTTGTCACATATAGCACCGTAATTCCGGTAACGTCACCGTAAAAAACGTGACTTTGGCCGGGATCAGGGCATTAAGGGCATTAAGAGTCGAAGTATGTAACAAGTAAGCGGTGACAAATAGGATTTCCATACCGAAAAAAATTTTAAAGTTTCTGGAGTCCTGGACTTTGTGAAAATGGAAAACGGGGACGTTAGGTCGTGATATTTTTCATGCGGTCACGTGATAGTATAATTTATAGTAACGCTGGGGAAATTAGCGCTGGGGAAATTAGCACTGGCTAGAAAATCACGTGAAGGTGAATTTTTATGGCGATGTTTTTTCTACATATTAAACTGTGAAATGTCAGGACGACTCTTTACTTGTAATGGGTTAAGTAGTTACTTTTAAAAGTAATATAGTCCATCTTTTAATTAATATAGCGTCTACAATGTTTTGTATCTCCTCAGTATATCTTAAAAATAAAATAAACAAATGCTTCGTTAATCTTAAACTATACCTAAATCAGTACTAAATCACTATTCAACAATCAATATTTTTCATCGCTAGTTCAATAAACTAAATCCCTATTATAAAAATTTTATCCGTTATTTCTATAACTAGGTAACGGTGACCGTTAAACGTCCGAAGCGGGTGTCACGCTGCACGTTTTTCAAAGTGAAATCTTATTGATGTTATATTTTGCAACGATTTATAAACATCACGTTCACGTTGATTATGAGTTTCATTTTCTCTAATTTTGCGTTTTCTAAGTGTTTCAGGATGAATAAATACCAGGCTGAAGATCCATTTTATATTTTTAATTTATTATTTCAAGAATTTAATAACGAAAATTAATACCACAAGTTATAAATTATTTATAATATTTTTTCGTTTATTATTAATGAATCTTAAATTACATGAAGAAATAATTTAAAAACAACTAAATTTATTATATACATCTTATGAAGGTTAAACTAAAGTTTAATAAAGTCTAATTCTAAGCTAATAGTATCGAAATTAATAAGCTAATAGTATAAAAAGTATTAAAAAATATTATATTTCACAATGTATATAAGCCACGTGTGGGACAGACAAACATTGCATGCTTTTGCGTAGAATGCAAAAGTTCTCGAGCCTTTCATGGATCTATTAACGGAAAATGTTAAATAATTCGATAAATTCCGTGATATAAGTATTATTTATTTCATGGGGAGTTGGGTTTTTTTCCCTTCGGGAAAAAACCCCTAATGATCCCCTTCCATGGGTAATCGTGTCACTCACTAAATATTAACTATTTTAAACTTAACTATTTAAACCAAAATTAGTAATTTCTCGTCTATCTATATGAGGCCGGGAAATAAGTAAACGAAGATTCCCGGTCATGCGCAATTTTTAAAAATTAGTATGAAGGTGATCATGAGTGACACTTAGTGCGACAGGCGATTAGATTATTAATTCTGGAAATATGAGCCTTTTCCTATAAAGAATTTTTTAGAAAATTCACATGTCGGAGTTTTCTTGGAATACTAAGAGTTTTTCCAGAAAATTTTTATAGGGCTTACAGAAAAAAAGATGGAACATAAAAAACGGATCAACTTTTTTTACAAGGAATAATTTATTAATTATCGCTAATCATCATTACTATTAAATCTGACACATTACTAAAGATTAAAAATTACAAATACTAAATGACAGTTAAAAATTAAAATATCGATCTTCAATTGATATCCTCCATCCGATGAAAGTATTACTAT
Source organism: Oehlia diaphana (assembly GCA_003833135.1). Classification (NCBI taxonomy): domain Eukaryota; kingdom Fungi; phylum Glomeromycota; class Glomeromycetes; order Glomerales; family Glomeraceae; genus Oehlia; species Oehlia diaphana. The sequence goes on along the minus strand of QZLH01000444.1, from coordinate 55,810 downwards.
TATTACTATTAGAATTAGATATTAATAAACATTAAAAATATCGATCTATTTAATAGGATCGAAATTCCCTGACTTTGTGAACAAAAAAGTATTATAAATTATGTACTGTTATTGGGAATTATAAAGGATTTTAGTTTATAAAAAATTAACGTTGTACTATATTTTTAGAATCAAACTTTTTTATGATTTTTGTATATAAAATTTTTAACAGAAAATCTAATAAGTTCTCTCGTCAAAGAAGGACAGACAAAATTTTGATTAATTTATAATACATATATAAAAATGGTGTTGGATTTGTCCAATTAGTTTTTTTAATTGGATAATTTTGGACTGTCCAAAACCAGTTTTGGACATAATTTTAGACATAGTTTTGGACAGTTTAAATTTGTTTAAAAGTTCTAATATTCATCAACTGAAACTAAAAATAAAATATAAATATAATGTTGGAATATTAAAAAAGTAAATATTTAATAAATTAAATAATAAAAAGATAATTTAATAATTAAAACTAAAATTAAAATATTAGCCAAAATTCGTCATAATTCTGGGCAAAATTAATTTTTTTGTCATGTGATCTGTCCAAAACCTGTCCAATGAAAAAGGTCAAGTTTTAGACAGGTTTTGGACAAATGCACAAAACATCCAATTGTCCAATTGTCCAATTGCCCAACACTGCAAAGTATAACAATAAACAAAAGGTATTTATCATGACCTTTTAATGCTTTTCTAAAATATAGTAATTTTTTTTTTTTTTAAAAAAAAAAAGAAATTATATAACATATTATATAGATCACGCGCAAGTATCTGATTTAATTTAATTTAATTTGATTGAATGAACCATTAGAATTTGATCCATTTGTAAGAAGAATCATTGTTCAAAATGCCAATCTGTTTACTTAATGGTATCTTGCGCGTCTTTAATATACTACTTATTATTTTCAAAATTTAAATACTCTTCTTATATAAATATATATATATGACGTTATGACGTGGAAGCTGAAGCTTTCTAGAAATAATTGTTCATACAAGGAATTATAAATCATTAATTAAAATTATTGATTTTTTTTTATCATATTATTTTGGTATCTATAGTAAATCAACTCGGAGGATTGAAATTGTTACTATTTTTTTTTAAAAAAAAAGGTATTTAAAAAAAGTATTTATAAATTATGATAAAGATTCTGAAGATGAATATTAAAACCACCCATTGGTAAGGTTTATTATTAAATTATTCTTTCAGAAAGATAATAACATAATTATAACATAATTAAAAAGAGAAAGTGTACTAATAATTTGTACTTTTTCTGGATTTATTTTTATGGCAGTTCTAATGGCTACATCAGGAATTAATAACGTTAATATTGTTATAATTTTAAATCATGTTATTATTCAGTCAATTAGGAATATGCGGGATTTTATTTTTATGTCAGACATCCAATATTGAAATTGCTCAGTAGTTGAAGGACACGTTGATGGTACTATGAGTATTACTTGGTGAGGGATCCCTATAAAAAAAATTCTGGAAAAAACTCCAATAAAATGATCATTTTTCTGAAAAATTTTTTATAGGGATGCGAACATATACAACCATTAGTATATATATATATATACTATATATAGCATTAAAAATTTTCCTTCTTTAATGTTTGATAGGTTTGTTTTTGTTTTTGTCTAGTAGATAGAATGGTTAGTTATAGGAGCGTATAGCAATGGTATTTGCGTCTCAATGTATTTCTGATGTAACTATGGTCCTTTGTAAACAGGCAATATAATTAATAAAGAAATGCGTTACTAATTAAAAAAAGAAAAAAATTGTTCAGTTATTAGTAGCATTAATTCCTATTGTTCCCCGCAGTGTTCGAACTATAACTCAGTTATTGGATGGGGATATCAGTTTTGACCGATATCTCTTTTCTCCCATCCAATAATATAGAGTTATTGGTTGAAAAAAAAGACTATTAAAACATAGTAAATTTCAATCATCTGCAGATGTATGGATAATGTAGTGTTGTAACGAAAATTAACAGAAGAAAAGGAAGTAGTAGGAAGAACTCTCTTCTAGGATATCTAGGCAAGGATAAAGTAGCGGCTAGGAGCTTAGGACTCCCTAAGCAAACCCGGTTGTAAGTCCATTTATCACCATATTTGCCACGTCTCCTTCTTTCTTTAATGAAACCGACTCGGTTGATGTGTAGGTAAGTTTTTATAAAAACATCCTATATTCCGTCATTCAAAAATATTTTTTTTTTTTTCAGGGTGAATAGCTTTTCGATTATCTCGACTGGACCGATGCACAAACCCGTATTCTTATCAATGAGCATAGAAATAGGAACGAAGAATATCATAACTTGGGAAGGAATAGGTACATATTTTGGGAAAGTATTGTGACTAGAATTAATGAAGAGCTTGGTTCTAATTTCCTGGGACATCATTGTATAGAAAAATTCAAGAACTTTGTTCGTATTATAATGTAAGCCCTTTTTCTTCTCTAGCACAGAAAAAGTTTAAGTATATAACATTAATCTCTAATCTTTTTTTTTCTATCTGGGAACTTTAAACCTTTTTTCAAATTAATATGAGAAAAAGACGATGTGTGAATATATGAATGGAAATCAAACAGCTCGAAGGAGTCGAACAGGCGCTAGATATTTTGACGAGTTCTGCACTCACTTTTGGGAAAAACATGAAGATACTTTTGATAGGATTCGTAATATGAATGTTTCTAATTGTAGACAAGGCAGAGGAATTATTTCACCTGTATCTTCCATTGAGGTGGTTAAACGAGTACTAGGCCAAAAGATCATCCGAAGAAGTAGCAATCAAAGAAGTCGTACATGGTCGGAATTCACCATCTCATCCATCTCCGGTTTCACCTTTACCTCGTAATGAAGATTGTGATACAGGAAATCCTGCCAGAGGAGGAAATAATACAGCAATATCATCTGTCCAGCCTCCATCTTATGATTATACTACTGACAATCAATGTTCATCAAATTCTCCGCCTGATAATTTCATGTACGCTTGAAAATGCTGAGTAATTATCGAATAAATAAAAAAAATTATAGCAACATTAAGTGTAATTTCTTAAGCGCCTGATATATATTAGCTTTGCTAACCAGTTAAAATCTTCAAAGCATGAGACCCTAGATGTTTCGGATAGGATAGACAAATAGATTATTTTTCCACCTGGGTTAGATATACTAACCGAGGGACTGGTCCCGTTGGGACCGCTTTGAGAAGATAAATTTGAATCATACTATTCTTTAGTATAAGTTGATAATGTATCATTAAAACCGCTATAAATCACTAAATTGCTATAACTCATAAAATGGTTATATTTAGTTCCTGAAGTAGTGCAGGTGTTAATCAATCTGCATCAAAGGTATAGGTGTTCTAATTACTAATAAACTTGGATAGATGTGGTGGGTACTAATAGTATGCACGTGATTTTTTTATTAACTCGAGTATAAAAATTTGACATATCCGCTGTCACCGGTACCTGCCACATACCGATAGACTAAATTCATCATTTACAAATACATATCCTTGCTTGGTTTAGATTTTATTTGTTTATAACTTATTCAAAATTTCAAACTGCGATAATTTCCCTTAATGTATTTTATTCATTAACATTATTTTATTTATTTCATTAAGTTTATTTAAATGTTGATTTTATTAATTGTTAACCATTTTCTAATATGAAGCCATATTAGTAACTCTATATTAACAACTTGATTAATTAATTGATTTTTTTTATTTAATTTTTGCTAGCTGAACTTTAGCTCTCCTCCTCAACTGAAGCCAAAACCTCGATCTTAAATATCTTTTTAAGTTACACTAATAAATTGATTATCTCTTGATTATCCATCTAAAACTTAACATTTTCCATTAGAGTTCTTTCTTATCTTTGACGCTATTTTCAATGGAAGCAAAATATGGAAAATAAAACACCTTTCTCAAGAAGAACCCTTTTCAAATTTCTTACTCAGCCCAAGGTAATATCCACGATCAGCTCTATAAACGCCGATGACATGTTCTCCTACTATCAGAAAGAACGGCCAAGCAACAACTTTTCAACAATATACAACACGCTAAGCAAAGATTTAGAAGAAATTATTGATTCAAATTTTTTTAATACTATGGATATAATGCAGATTTTGAGAAATATTAGGGCAACATGGCATGTAAGTAAATTATTTTTTTTATGTATATGCAAATATAGAGGGATAGCGCTCTCGTTTAAGGGATGTAAGTATCTGAAGTCAAGGAGGACTGTGGGTCACTTCTTTGCAACATATGGGGACTATGGGTCACTCATTGGCTGTGAGTCACTCAAGTTTGAAAATTTGAGGGCTGTGGGCTATTTGAACCTAAACTACTCAACTCTACCGTAGTCATTTTTGGAGTTGATTTATACAAGTCTTAAAAACTAATCCATTTTTGCTTTTAAGATATGGAAAAAGCAATTTATTCAACGAAATCATGAAAAAGTGGTCAACAAACAAGAGAGCCACCGAAAATATCGATTTGTGAGTGATATCTTTATTTTTTTTTTTCTTACTAAAAAAAACCAGATCACTACAATCACTGTTTACTTTATAAGCAAATAATCACGAAATACCAAGAAGGTGTTGTCATTCAGAAGCTAAAATATGGTCTGAAGAAGCGATAGATGAAAAAGACCCAATCTCCAAGCAACCACATGAAAATGAAGAAAAAATTACATCTAATAAGATTAGCATAAAAATAATAATAATTAATATACACTAATCTTACCTATTTGATATCAAAAATAGAAATAAAGAGATGACAAGAGAAGATCAACTTCACCAATAAAGGTCAGGATCTTAAATTATTAGTCCACAAAAACTTGATTTCATGTGTATACAGATCGATACTTATGGAAAAGAAAAGTTTGCTAAAGAAAATACTACTCAAGAAGAAGTGCTGAGCTTTGTGGTTGAAACTTCTAATACCTTCGGCAAAGTCAAATTCCCAGCATATTATGATAAACTTTAGTCTATCTGGCACACCCGAGATGCTGAGGCGAATTATTATGTTATTGATATGGGGAATAAGGAAATACTAAATCAGGTGCATGAACTATTGAGCGAGGATGAATTGTTATTGTTGAAAGAGAGACTAATATTGACGGATGAGGATGAATGTATAAGCATAGAGACGCGTAGATATATAACGCTGTTTGATAAATTATAAAGGAAAAGTGCTATCATGATGACGATCTGACGGAATATATGGAAGGCAAAAATGATATCATAGCCGATGAGGAAGAGTTTGAGAAATTCATTGCAAAAATGGAGGAAAAAGTGCATCAATTGGACAGCTTATCCAAAAAATTTCATTATCTACCTAATTCCTTTCCTATTCCAGCGGAGAATTACGATCAATCAAAAATGTCAGACATATTTATTGTTAAGAGCTCTCTAGTCACCTTGATACAATCACAAAAATGAATGGCATAATGAAAAATGCTCCTGAACTTATCATACCTATTTTTTGTTACATTTTGTTTTATTGATTCATTGCAATATTTCGTATGTGATCAAGATATCTCTATCAAGATTGACATTCAAGATAATGGTTATAAGGCTGATGGTGTCCTGGAACTTTATGAATGATTCAAGCGAATCCCATTGTTTTGCTTGAGGTGTCAGATGGTCCCATTAATCCAGATAAAATTCATAGAGATAGAGTGAAGTTAATGAACGAAGGAGTTTTCGCGCTTAATAAATTTATAATGAGCACCGAGCTACCAAAGTGGAAAGTGTGTGTTAAGTTGTAGCTCAAGGATTTGGTAAAGCTTTTTAAATAATTTTAATATTTTGATCCTGCAGGTGCTTCTTTACTTTTGGATCTAATATATTTCTTATTTGTTTGCTTGTAGACGATAAAGTTATTATTGGGCAAATATTATTTATTGGGCCTGGCTTGTATATTTTTTCACCATTTACATTTCCAGCACTAACTATTTCAACTTATAACACCAATCTAGGACATGCACCTAGACTCATCTGAACACACTTGTGTTTGCGATTCAATATTATTAAGAAGATTGAGATGTTTAAGAAATTTGCGAAGGAAGGTCAGCAATGCTATGTGAACTCTAGAACAAAGTATGCAACTGGTATTACGCCGGGACGACTTAGAGTTGTGACATTTGCACAATTTATACCGAAAGTATCAAAAGAGACTAGTAAAGTAAATAGTGGGAAAGGGAGAGGGAGGGAAAGAGACTCTTATTAGATGTATTAGTAAAATAGTTTTTTGTAATCTTTTGTACTTTATCACATCATGTTCGTAATGCTGTCTGTTTAATAAGTAATATTGAGCCATAAATTCAAGTCATGTTTCAAAATATTAAAATTCCGATTATATTTTTTTATCATTTTATAATTATATATTATTTTATTACGAAATTTTATGAGCTATTTCAAAGGATTTCTAATTAATGTTCAAGATTCTTATTTGTCACCATAAGCCGTAACTCCGGTAACGTCACCATAAAAAACGTGGCTTTGGCCGGGATCAGGGCATTAAGAGCCGAAAGACGTAACAAGTAAGCGGTGACAAATATTTTTCATGTGGTCACGTCATCACGTGAAGGTGAACTTTGATGGTGATTCATATTAAACTGTGGAATGTCGAGACGACTCATTACTTGTAATGGGTTAAGTAGTTGCTCTAAATGTAGTATAGTCTACCTTTTAATTGTCCGGAGCGTAGCAAAGGACTATTTATTGTACGGAACTAGATAAATTTGTAGTACCGGTTTAACCCATGTATTTTTCCTTCCTTCCACCTACGTCACTATAATTTAGCCCCTGCTTATTTCCTTTTATGTTTTGTACACATTTTTTGTAACGCTTTATTTTTAGCAACACATTTTGTAACACTTTGTCACATTTTTGTAACCATGTAAATTATAGCGACGGACTCTCAACGATTTCCGTTTTCCTAGTCAGTATAGCGTCTACTTGGTTTGTATCTCCTCTATAGAATCTTAAAAATAAAACTAAATAAAATAAAATGTGAAATGCTTCGTTAAAACAGTCAAATCCGATCATTATTTTAATCCTGAAAAATATCTTTCTTCACTAAACATATTTGTTCAATAAATTAAATCCCTATAAAAATTTTATCCGTTATTTCTATAAAAATAGCCTTTCATGGATCCATTAACGGAAAATGTAAATAATTTGATAAATTCCGTGATATAAGGTTATTAATTCCAGAATTATTAGCCTTTTACGGAAAAAAGATGGAATATAAAAATGGAACGACTTTTTTACAAGGAATATTTTTATTAGTTATCGCTAAATCATTATTACTATTAAGTCTGACATTGTTAAAGATTAAATTACAAGTTTGTTTATCCAGTTAATCCTAGTATTGAACCTCCTGTTAATGAAAATAAAGAATCAACGGCACTAGCTGCTGCAAGTGCAAAATCTATCCTAGCTGATGATGATGATAATAATGCAACTGGTAATTGAATAGCAGCAAGTTTCTTGCATTAGAACGTGATATGAGCAGAAGAAAAGATGATGATGCTAAACAACACGAAAATTTAATCAAAAAACATTATGAATGTAAAATAACACAATTAACTGAACAGGTTACCCTATAAAAACGAAATGTGTTGTATTTGTTTTATATTTGTGCTCATGTGTAATAAATGTCTAAGAAAGCACCATTTTATCCGATTTATGTCTTATTACAAAAAACAAAAATTAAACAAAATGGTGCTTTTTTAGACATTTGTTACACATGAGCACAAATTTAAAATAAATTTAACACATTTCGTTTTTATAGGGTTAGTATAATATTAAATTACATTTCCACAAGAGATCCGCTGATACAAAAACGTGACCTAAAATAATTTTTTCACTTCTAGAAAAACGTTTAATTTAGGTAAAGGGAAGATTATTAAATGACAAGTTAAACATTAGAATATCGGTCTTCAATCGATATCTTCCATCCGATAAAAGTATTACTATTATTACTATTAGAATTAGTTATTAATAAACGTTAAAATATTGTTCCATTAGGATCGAAATTCCCTGACTTTGTGAACAAAAATATTATAAATTATGTACTGTTATTGGGCATTATAAAGGATTCTAATTTATTAAAATTAACATTATACTATATTTTTAGCATCAAAATTTTTTATTATCTTTGTATATAAAATTTTTAACAGAAAATTTAACAAATTCTCTCGCCAAGGGAGGCTGACAAAGTTGATTAATTTAATACATACAAAAGTATTTTATCATGGCCTTTTAATGCTTTTCTAAAATGTTGTAATTTTTTTTTTTAAAAAAAAAGAAGAAATCATATAACATAGCGTCCTACCTTATCACATATTTGGCTTTCATTAAATTATGTGCAGGATTTTACTGACCGATATTGTTGTGAGACATCCAATATTGAAATCAGTATTAGTAGCATTAATTCCTATTGATCACCGCAGTATTCCTAATGACCGAACTATAACTCAGTTATTGGATGGGATATCGGTTTTCGTCCGATATCTCTATTCCCCCATCCAATAACTATTTAATATTATTACTATCATTCATTGTTCATTCCACATCAGATTAATTCGATCTGGTATCTGTTAATGCTTCTACAAAATAATGAACTACTACATTCCTATTTAATACTAAACATTATTATTTAGTGTACCATTTATTCATCAAGTCTGTGATTTTTAGTCTACTCGTTGGTAATTATTACTTAATGAAAGATTTGAAGAATTACTGATATATTCATTTTATGTTGACCAAATTATTTAAATAATATTAAAAGTAAAAGTCAACAATACAAATTAAATATAATCAGCTATTGAGATAAGTATAAAAAATTTTACATTATTCATTTTAATTTATACATTGGAAATGGTTTTATATACTTATTATTTTTGATAATTTATATTTAATAATTGAAAAAGTTAAAAAATAAAATTTATTTAAATTACAAACTAAGAAATTTGTAAAATATTTACTACTCTATCCCTAGTGTTTAAATAATTCTAAATATTTGGATTAAATATAAAAAAAGGAATTATTGAATTACAAACCAAGAATCTTTAAAGCTTTTTACTACTCTAGCCTTAGTGTTTAAATAAATCAAAGAAGAGTAAAATAAAGAACAATTTTTCTAGAATGCATGATATCAAACATCATTTAAAAAACTATAAACTTTTTTAAAACACAAATAATTAGTTAATTTTTATCTGTATTAATATCTAAATGATAATAATTAAATAATTAAATTAATTTTATGTAAATAATTTGTAAAATTAATTTGTTTTATATCATACTATATTACATACCTAATGACTTCAAATTAACCATACATTCACTCAAATCTTCATTTACTAGCATTTCATTCACTTTTATACTAACTTGCGAATCTTCACTTTCAGGAATTTCATTTAATTTTTTGCTAGTATTTTCATCTTCTTTAAAAGTATTTTAATAATTAAATAAATAAAATTAATTTCATAAAATTAATTTGCAAGATTAACTTTTATTACATACCTAATGACTTCAAATCTTTAATCATATAATTATTCAAATCTTCACTTACTAGCATTTCATTTTCAAGAATTTCATTCAATTTTTTACTAGTAAAATTAAGTAAGCAACTTGTATAACAAGCCTGTGGATGAGATTCAGTAATAAGATTGTTATGCTCAATTGGGGCATTTATAAATTCCACAATATTGTATTTTAATCCTTCATCAATATCTTTAATTTTCTTTCTAGAAGGAAGATAAATCCATTTTTTAATAATTTCTAACACTTCTTTAGAAGATGGTCTTTTTAATAGATCTCCATCCCAACATTTTTTCATTAAATCTACATAACATTGTGGAGTATTTTCAATAATTTCAGGACGTTCACCTTTACAAATACTTAAACTAAGTTGAATATCATGTGCTCTATTATTAAATGGTGGTATTCCAGATGTAAATTCCCACATGATCATAGAAAAACTGTATATATCACTAGATGGAGTATAAGATTTGCCTCTTAAAACTTCAGGTGCCATAAATGGTACAACACCATAAATATCATGCTCTTTCAAAAATGATTTTACAGGTTGACATAATCCTAAATCACTAACATAAATTTTATCATTATTATGATTTAAAATATTACCATCATGAAAATCACAATGAATAAGATTTTGTTTATGTATAAAATCAAGTCCAGAAATAATCTTATATAACATATGTAATTTTTGATTCCAAGTGCATTCAATTATTCTTGTTAAGTTTCCTCTTAAATTACCTTTGTTTGCATAATCCATTACTACCATATATTTTAAAGTATCTGGATTTTTTGTAAATCCATAAAAATAAATGATTTCAGATGAATCTAAACAACTTTCATGATATTTCCACTATAAAGAATAATAATATATTAATATAAGTAAATTATAATTTAAATCAAAAAATTAAATAATATGCGATCATACTTCATTTAAAAATTCATTTAAATTTTCATTTAAATTATTATGACATTTAAGAATTACTTTTTTATTATTTCTATCATTCCATAACCCTGGCAAAATAGCTTTGTATATAATACCAAATCCTCCTTCACTAAGATATTCAACATTTTTAAATTTATTATAAGGAATCCATTTTAATCTTTTTTTAAGAATAAATTTATCCATAATTGTATTTTCACTTTTTCCAAATCTATAAATTTAAATAATTAAAATTATATATAAATTTATATTAAAATTTAAGATTAAATTAACACTTACTCTAAAATTTAAATAGGAATTTAAGATAATATATGTTTTAGTTCTTGTATAAATATATGTAATAATAGCCATATTTCACAACTTACCAACTAAGTAATAGAAATTTTAAATGAAAGAATACAGTTAACAAATAAATATTATATAGTAAAATATGTAACAATAAAAGTAACAAATAACTTACAAGCTATATTATTTAAAATAAAGAATTTAGTTAGACAGTATATGTAAATATTATAGCAATAAGTATAATAGAATTAAATAACATACACCCTATATTATTTAAATAATTTTTAAATAACGAATTTAGTTAGTCTAAATTATATGCAAATATTATAGCAATAAGTAATAAATAAATAAATTATGACTTACAATCTAAAGGAAATTACAAAATAATTTTTTAAATAAAGCATTTAGTTAGTTTAAATTATATGTAAATAATAACAATAAGTAATAATAAATAAATAACTTACACTCTATATAATTTAAATAATTTTTTAAAATAAAGAATTTAGTTAGTTTAAATTATATGAATATATTAAACTAAGTAATAATGGAATTAAATAAATAACTTACTCCCTAGTATATTATTTAAATAATTTTTTAAATAGAGAAATTAGTTATTTAAATTATATGTAACAATAAGTAATAATAGAATTAAATAAATAACTTACACCCTATATTATTTAAATAATTTTTAAATAAAGAATTTAGTTAGTCTAAGTTATATGTAAATATTATGACAATAAGTAATAAATAGAATTAAATAGTAACTTACTCCCTATATTATTTAAATAATTTTTTAAATAAAGAATTAATAATAATTATATGCAAATATTATATGCAAATATTATAACAATAAGTAATAATAAAAATAAATAACTTACTCTCTATATTATTTAAATAATTTTTTAAATAAAGAATTTAGTTATTTTAAATTATATGCAATTATTATAACAATAAGTAATAATAGAATTAAATGAATAGCCTACTATCTATATTATTTAGATAATTTTTTGAATAAAAAATTTAGTTAGTTTAAATTATATATAAATATTATAATTAAATAAATAACTAACCATCTATAAATAATTTTTTAAATAAAGAATTTAGTTTATGTAAATATTATAACATTAAGTAATAATAGAATTAAATAAATAACTTACCAACTAAAAGAAATTGCAAAATAATTTTTTTAAATAAAGAAATTAGTCTAAATTTTTTGTAATCTTATAAGTAATAATAAATAAATTACCAACTAAAAGAAATTACAAAATAATCTTTAAATAAAGAATTTAAATTACATGTAAATATTATAACAATAAGTAATAATTAAATAAATAACTTACTCTCTATATTATTTATTAAATAATTTTTAAATAAAGAATTTAGTTAGTTTAAATTATATGCAAATATTATAACAATAAGTAATTATAGAATTAAATAAATAACATACTCCCTATATTATTTAAATAATGTTTTAAATAAAGAATTTAGTTAGTTTAAATTATATGTAAATATTATAACAATAAGTAACAATAGAATTAAATAAATAACTTACCAACTAAAAGAAATTACAAATAATTTTTCAAATAAAGAATTTAGTTAGTTTAAATTATATGAAAATACTTTATGTAAATATTATAACAATACGTAATAATAGAATTAATAAATAACTTACTCTCTATATTTATTTAAATAATTTTTTAAATAAAGAATTTAGTTAGTTAAATTTATGTAAATATTATTACAATAATAAGTAATAATAAATATCTTACTCTCTAAATTATTTAAATAAATTTTTAAATGAAGAATTTAGTTAGTTAAATTTATGTAAATATTATTACAATAATAAGTAATAATAAATATCTTACTCTCTAAATTATTTAAATAAATTTTTAAATGAAGAATTTAGTTAGTTAAATTTATGTAAATATTATTACAATAATAAGTAATAATAAATATCTTACTCTCTAAATTATTTAAATAAATTTTTAAATGAAGAATTTAGTTAGTTTAAACTATAAATTGCATGTAAATATTCTAACAATAAGTAATAATAAAATTAATTAAATAACTTACCAACTAAAGGAGATTACAATATAATTTTTAAATAAAAAATTTAGTTAGCTTAAATTATATGTAATTATTATTACAATAAGTAATAATAGAATAAATAAATAACTTACTCCCTATATTATTTAAATAATTTTTTAAATAAAGAATTTAGTTAGTTTAAATTATATGAATTTATTATAACTAAGTAATAATGGAATTAAATAAATAACTTGCTTCCTATATTATTTAAATAATTTTTTTAGTTAGTTTAAATAATATTTAAATATTATAACCAATAGGCAATAAAAGAATTAATAAATAACTTATAACTTACGATCTATTAAATAAAGGATTTGGTTAGTTTAAATTATATGCAAATATTATAACAATAAGTAATAATAGAGTTAAATAAATAACTTACCTTCTATATATTTAAATGATTTTTTTAAATAAAGAATTTAGTTAGTTTAAATTATATGTAAATATTATAACAATAAGTAATGATAGTATTAAGTAAATAACTTACTCCCTATATTTTTTAAATAATTTTTAAATTAGTTTAAATTATATGTAAATATTATAACAAATATGTAATAATAGTATTGAATAAATAACTTGCCTTCTATATTATTTATATGATTTTTTTTTAAATAAAGAACTTTGTTAGTTTAAGTTATATGTAAATATTATAACAATAAGTAATAATAGAATTAAATAAATAAGTTGCCTTCTATATTATTTAAATAATTTTTAAATAAAGGATTTAGTTAGTTTATTTTATATGTAAATATTATATTATGAATAAGTAATAGTATAATTAAATAAATAACTTACTCTCTATATTATTTAAATAATTTTCAAATAAAGAATTTAGTTAATTTAAATTTTATGTAAATATTATAAGAATAAGTAATAATAGAATTAAATAGATAACTTACCAACTAAAAGGAAATTACAAAATAATTTTTTAAATTAAGAATTTAGTTAGTTTAAATTATATGTAAGCATTAATAACAATAGTAATAGTAGAATTAAATAAATAACTTACAAACTTCATTATTTAAATAATTTTTAAATAATGAATTTAGTCAGTTTAAATTAAATGTAAATATTAATTACAATAAGTAATAATAGAATTAAATAAATCACTTACTTCCTATATTATTTAAATAATTTTTAATAAAGAATTTAGTTATTTTAAATTATATGTAAATATTATAACAATAAGTAATATGAATTAAATAAATCACTTACTTCCTATATTATTTAAATAAATTTTTATATAAAGAAATTAGTTAGTTTAAATTATAAATAAGTACTATAACAATAAGTAATAAATAGAATTAAGTAAATAACTTACCGTCTAAAAGAAATTACAAAATAATTTTTTAAATAAAATTTTAGTTAGTTTAAATTATATGTAAATATTATAACAATAAGTAATAATAAAATTAAATAAATAACTTACGAGCTATATTATTTAAATAATTTTTAAATAGAGAATTTAATTAGTTTAAATTATATGCAAATATTGTAATAACTTACTCTCTATATTATTAAATAATTTTTTAAATAAAGAATTTAGTTAGTTTAAATTATATGTGAAAGTTATAACAATAAGTAATAAGAGATTAAATAAATAACTTACTTCCTATATTATTTAAATAATTTTTTAAATGAAGAATTTAGTTATTTTAAATTATATCAATTATATGTAAATATTATAACAATAGGTAATAATAGAATTAACTTACCCTCTATATTATTTAAATAATTTTTTAAATAAATATTTAGTCATTATGTAAATATTATTATAACAATGAGTAATAACAGAATTAAATAAATAACTTACCAACTAAAAGAAAAATTACAAAATAATTTTTTAAATAAAGATTTTAGTTGGCTTAAATTGTATAACAGTAGAATATAGACAGCATGTACTTACACCCTGAATAATTATTAATTTTTAATTAGTTAGATATAAATATAATAGAAAGGTATTTACTATAAATTGAATATATTACTTACAATCTATTTAAATTATGAATTTAATTAGTTGAAATATATTAAAATATTAATAAATAAATATAATATTGAATATAATATTCTTAAGTATTATGACTTACTATCTGTAACAAAGAATTTAGTTATTTGAATATTATGTAAAATAAATAAGTAAAAAACTAAAAATTTAAATAACTAATGACTTACAAACTATAGCATTATTAATCATAAGATGAATTATTTAGTTACATAGGATAAAAAATGATAATTAATTCCATTATTATTTAATTATAAGTTAGCCTATTAACTTACGAGCTAATTAATTAATATAATTTTATGTGATATAGTTAGTATTTAAGTTATTTGCAAATATAATTGAATATTTCAGCTTGCTTAATATACCTTCAGATTCCTTGGTACCACTTCCTTCAAATTCCTCAGAGCTACTTCCTTCAAATTCTTCAATACTACTGGAAACTAGTTTTGCTATATTGAAAAAATTTAAAAATTCTAATTGTATTAAATGAACATACTATATATATGATTTTTACCTTTATCATTACTGTAAGGCATTACTATATAACAATATATCAAATTTTCCTAGCTGAAAAGGGATAAAACAAATATCTTTTTTTTTTCTTTTTTTATTATTTACTAAACACCTTTGTGTGACTAACGTTTAGATTAGCCTGTATAAATAATCTTTGAATTGTGCAATGCGTTATTCATTTGCGCCTCTAAACCTGATCTATTACGTTTTCGTATAGTTAGTTACTAATGTTGTGTAACATTTAATATGATCTATTAGTGCTTGCGCCTGATCTATGCTTAATAGTTAAAACCACTTGATCGGCAAATTACTAATGTGCAGGAAAAAGGAAATTTGTATAATTCTGGCCTTCGCAATTTTCTCCCAAAATTAAAATGACACCCACGTTATAAATTAAAATTTTAACTGCGTCAAATTATATATTAATTGCCAAGATTTCCAGAAATTATTTAAATTTTACATCTTACATTTAAAATTATAGCTAATATATCACATAGTGTAACCTTTTTTTCATCAAAATTAATTTAGTCAACTTTCTTAGCAGAGATCTAAATTTGATCAAAAATGATGATCAATCGATTTATTGTCACATGAATTACAATATAATATACTGTACATAACCGTATACCAGATATGAAGCAACGGGCTACTGCTAGTTAAAATGAAAAAATTAAGTTTATTAATTATAAAATTATTTAACTTTAAAATTTAAAGGTTATGTGAAGTGAGAATTTTGGGTGATATTGGGGACATCCCCCCATACAATCAACTAGTATTTATAATTATTATTATTTTTTTTTGTCAAAAATTGTAGGATAAGGAATAATGCTAAAAGTTGCAGAATATATAAGTTTTTCATGTGATTTTTTCCAATTCTAATTTTTTTTCCTTTTTTAATTTGCTTTCTTCTTTTTTTTAAGTATTGTTTAACTACTAGTTTTTTTTTTTTTTCAAAAAAAAAGCAATTAAAAAATTCTTGAAATTTCTTTTATTATATATATTTTTACTAATAACTTTATCTTCATCAAATAGTCAAGAAATCGTTAGGAATATGTTTTCTATTCCAACCTTGACCCGTTATCTGGGTGCTGTTAGCCGAAAGTTTACTGCACCTTCGACTGAATTTTTCAGCTAACTACATCATTATGTTGCGAGGTGAAGGAAATATTTTATTTATATAAAGAAGTATATCATGAAGAAGGAAAGAGTTATATATTTGGCTATTTCTCTTGATGATGATGTGAATAATGAATTATTTTCTTTAAAAAACGAATTAAATGAATTTAAATTGCATAATATTATAGTTCAAAATACTTTGATTTAATATTAGTGCATACAGTTTTATAAATAATTATTTATACTGATTATTTAATGTTATAGAAGTAAAATTTGAAATGTAATTCAATAAAGGTAAAGTCATTATAAATTAAGCTTATTAATTTCTTTACTTTATTTAAAAATTATTTAATAATATAGGAGGCTAATTAAGTTTAATATATATTTATCATTATGACATTTTATATATTAAAACTAGTTAAATTTTTGATGTAATGCCGGCCAGTATGATTTTATTAGATTTTAATTCTGGTCGGAAATACATCATAATACTGATACGGTGACCATCACTGTCGGTGAGCTTTTGCAATTTACTTTTTAAAAAATTATTTATTATTATTGAGTGTAAGTTATTTATTAAATTCTATATTATATATTTATGTAATATTTATGTGTAATTTAGACTAAATATATTCTTTATTTTGATAATATAAAGCAGGTTATTCAATCCATTATTATATATTATTATGATATTTATGATATTTACATAATTCAAAGTTTCAAACTAATTAAATTTTTATTTTACATTTTATCCAATCCTTCTTTTAATAATGCATTTGCACGATGAGAAATATTGAAATCTTGATAACTTCATTGCCTCTAGAAATCAACTTTTCAATAGATGCAATTTTTGCCGAATCAGTTGCAATAAGATTTATTGTATGTGCCGAACAACGAATATTAAGAATGTGTGGAAATTTTCATGAATTATTCTTCGTGCAACTCGAACATTACTGCCTCCATCTGTTACTACCCAGCAAATTTATTCAGTCCAATTTTTTCCATAACTTTTAAATAATCTTTGAGTGCAATAAGGTATTCCTGACGATTAGTAGCTGAATCAATAAATTTATGAAGTGAACTTCCATTTGATGAAATCCATCCATCAAGAGCTTAATTATGAAGTAATTAGTTAAATTACACCTTAAAAATAGGTGTAAAAATAATATATCTTACCAAGTGTTAAAAATTTACACTTTTCTAATTCAGTACTAATTTTTAGCCTGATTCTTGCAGCTTCTTGCTCCAATAATTGGTTAGAAAGTGTTGTACGACCAGGTGGATTATATGATGGATTAAGTCGTTTAAAAAAATCAATCATAAAGGGATTTTCAATTGTTTCAAATGAAATTCCTGTTGCTACCTATGCTTTTAAAACAGTCTTGTCAATTTCATTTTGTTCATATATTGATAAAGGTTCAATTGATTCATCATGATCAGACTGCTTTAAGTTAGAACATTTTGTATTGTCAGTCCTTTTATAATTTCTAATTTTATTCGCAAGTGAATTTTGCCAGTAATTTTTAACTTCTTCGGAAACTCCTGGACAACAATTGGCAAGATGTGCCTCCATTTCACCTGGACGTCCACGCCCCCAATGCTTTGGACAGTAATTACAAGTTGCACTTTGATATCCATGTGTATCAGAATCACTAGTTTTGTAATAATTCCAAATCTGTTCTCTAGGTCGACCTCCAGCTTGTCGTTCATATTTTCCATTGTGACACTCAGAATATGTATTAGCTTGAGGTGACATGGTTAAAAATATATTTGAATCTTCAGTCGTTTAGTAAATTATAAAAATAAAAATATAATGAAAATTTATAAAAAAAAATTGATATGAGACACATTCACATATAAATTTAATTTATTTAAATATGTTCCATATAGAAGTGTTAATTTGTTTAAACGCGTTTCACACATAAAAGCTTATTTTAACTTTCGAAATAGGTTTTAACAAGCTATTATTTAAACTTTATTGTGACATTTAACAATTATAATAACAAGCTGAAACTAAAATGCAAAATGTTTAAACTATTTCATCATTTAGCTTCAGTTAAATCGGCATCACTACTTACTATAATAGAAAATAAAATTATGACTGGCATTATCAAAAATTATCTAAAAAAGCTCTTTTATACTGCATATATTTCTGGGTCCTACTAAAACGCATCCACAATATATTTTACAAATCATAGTTTACTAGCAGTAAATTAAATAAAATTCTTGATGTTTGAATGATTGTATAGTTAATAATATCTTTTTACAATTATATCAAATTACTTTCGATTAATTACATCTAGGATTTTCCTCGAAAACTGTCTTCTTTATCCATTTCAGTCACTTCTGAATTTCAGCCGAAATTAAATCTCCCGGTAATTTGGTCAAATTATACCACGTGATAGAATCTCGTGAAATTTCGTCGATCTTTTCCTGATCTTTTCTAGAAGAAATGAAATAAAAGTATAAATATACCGCGAATTTGACACTCTCAAGAGAACCAATTACAGAATAATGCAATAACAATATTACAGAAAACTAGTACAAAATATCTTTTTACAATCATGATTTGGAAAGAAACGTTACTCGTATTTCGATGATTTTGTTAAAGATTTGAATGCAGCTAAACGTGGGTAATGCTCGTTCTGGCCGTGTAAACCTCTTTGCTCCTTTGATGGATATTCATGAAAATGATAATGAATTCCTTGTCAGTGCTGAATTACCTGTATGTCTTCTTTATTACAAATAAAAAATATTAGTGATTAAAAAATAAACTAACACATTATATTTCTTTCTATTATTATAGGGATTGAATAAAGATCAAATTAACATTGATATTCACGACAACAATCTTGTAATTTCTGGTGAAATAAAAAAAAAGACAAAAAATATGAAGGACGTCATTATGGATCCTTTACTCGTAGTATCTTACTACCACCAAATGTTAAAGCTGATGATGTCACGGCTAAATTTGAAATGGACTTCTTGAATTAAAACTTTTTAAAAATTCTCTTTTTGGAAAGAAAATTGCCATACAATAATTTTGTAATCTCTTGATTTATAAATTTTGATTGGAATAATTTTTCACTTTTTTATATAATTATATCATAATTTAATATTTTGTTTAATAATTATACATTTTTAAAAAGTTCAATATTGGTTATATTATTTGTAAAAATTCGAATTATTTTTAAAATAAAAATAATTCATTTTTAAGGTTAAATCTACTTTGTGTAGTTTGATTTTTGCATGAAAATATTGCTTAAGTAAGCACCGAGGATTAGATTCGCATAAAATGGCGCATAAGCTAAAATATAATTATGAACAGCCGCATGAACGAGACGAGAGATAAGAATAGCAGAATCCGAAGTATGTACGGTTCATTTCTAATAAAATCCAATATTTATCAGTTCAAAGCTTTGTGTATCTCCTAAACGAGTCTACTAGCTCAAGTTAACTTAGCATCAATTGTTAAATAGGAAGAACAAGAAGAAAATTTATAATCTACAAAACGCTTGACATTCCTTAAATGGGCTTTTAGCCCATGATTCTGTAAAACTCTTAGATAGAATTAATAAATGTATAGGATATTATTTAATACAACAGATTTATAGAATGTATTTATAAAGAGGATGCGAAAATAATAGATTAGTAATAATAATCGTTCAGAGTATGGCAAATGTCAACAATGATGTATTAAAGTATTACAAAATACGGATCACAAAGTTTTTAAGGCACCGCTGATTATTAGATTTATTAGATTGTAAATTACTTCAACCACTTTAGATATAAATAATTCAAACCACCAATGTCAAATGAAAAAGCATTACTTTTTTTACGGATGGATCAATGATAAATAAGATTTGTCACAGACACAACAAAATAGGTTTATTATATTATATTGAGGTTGTATGATTTTTTACGCTACTTTTTCCCCTTACCAGGTGGAAATATGATACTTCTTAAGCTTCGAAGTCTGAAATTTGATTATTTGAAATAAATTTGTGTGAAACACAACTTCTCCTTTTCTCTCTACCTACTTTGATCATAATGCAAATAACATTAAATAAAAATATATCAAGTACCTAGTGCTTTAAAGACAAGTCAAACCCTAATATATTTCCAATAATTGGCGCATCATTTTATTTCATCAAATTCATTAACAGGATTAATAGGAACAAGTACAGAGGTATTAATGCTAGACAAAAAGCTGATTAATAATTTTATCAGCTATTTATCTTTCATTTCTTATTTACTTGTGTGTTCATTATAATGATGAATATTGTTCTTGTTATTAGGACATTTGAAACTTTATGGTTACGTAGAGTCAACGTCAGTAGGAATTCCGGGTTCGGTTTATTTCACCAAAAATCATTTCACCGACAATCAACTTACCGACAGTCACTTCACCGAAAATCATTTCACTGACAGGTTCATTTCACCGACAGGGTTATTTCGCCGAAAATCATCTCACCGAAAATTATTTCACCGAATTTTAGATCACATAGCCACAATTATTAATTTAATATTTAATAGTTTTTATTGTGAAAAATAACATAGCCACAATTATTAGTGAATTATTTATTGTGTAAAATCTTATAAATATACACATAAAAGGAATGTTATGTAATTTGAATATAATAAAATATTAATTTTTTTATTTATTGTTTGAATCGTTTTTTTCAAATAAAGTGGGATGACAAAATTCTCTAATAATGATTTTATTTTCTTCGATTTTCATAAGAATTTACAAGTAAACTCAAATTTTTTCTAATAAATACTGTATCCTCTTCTTTATTTTTTTCAGGTGGTTTATAAAGATCGGGAAAAT
>QZLH01000444.1:8395-31820 GCA_003833135.1 Oehlia diaphana | reverse complement strand
ATATGCATAATATTTACACATTTACCAATAAATTTGGAAAATTTGAAGCAATTTTAATCATTGGATTTTTATTTATTGCACTTTTTGTAATTCCGATTACTTTTTTCGAGAACTGTATATAGGAAAATTACTAACAAACCACTTTATCTATAAGGTATTCTAAAGTATAATTTTACATATTGAAGTTTCTAAGTTTATTAACAATTATCATCATGATAGTACATAATTTACTAACATTTATTATAATTTTTCATTTAGTAAATATACAGATATTATTATTTGGCAAAAGTTTAAAAATAGCAATTTATGTGAAATATTGGAATTTGGGATATTGGGATCTGGGACATTTGAAATAAGGATATGGAGGTTCGAATATTTGGGATTCGGAATTCGAGAAATAGGATTTTATGAAATTGAAGTTCGGGAAATAAGAATTTGGGAAATTGTATGTTTTAGAAAGGATCAGTTGTATTCAGGTAATTGACATAAGTAAAAGATATATTCGGGAAAATGGCATTCAGAAAATGGTCCGACAATGCTTTATAATTATAAGCTTGGTACACATGTACTTGTGTATTTTCGAGTTTTAATTATCCATAGCGATAAGAAACAGAAATGTCAGTTAAACTAATCTTCCTCTTATTCCACTAGAAACAAATATGAATGTCAAATGATAATACTTAATAGCATGGATCTCAATTCAATTAATTTAGTTGGTAATATTTTAATATTTCAATAGATTAGAAGAGTAAGCCAAAGATAATATTAATGTTAATTTAAAGAGTAGTAGGCGCAATAAAAGAAAGTGGAATGTAATTTTTAATACATAAAAATAAATAATAAATTTCGAACTTGTTTACGTCAAGCCGTATCTAGTCACGTCAACAACGTAACATAATATAGCGCAACTTTGAGATACGTCACTAATCAAATCATTTTTTCTAAAATAAGAATAAAGAATTATGTAAAAAAAAAATAATATTTTATCTCTTTCTATCTTTATAAACATTTATCTAATAAAGATTGAGTAGGAAATTTTAATATAGGAAAATCCTTATCATTTACAAAAAAACCTATATTACCACCAAGAGAAGATGTAATATGTAGGTGAGCCTTTCTTTTACAACTAGTACCTAATCTAAAAGAATCTGCAAGAGTTCCAACCAATTCAAAACCAACTTTCTTATTTAAAATTCGACCTCCAAGTATTTTTATACCAAAAGCTAATTGAGATTTTAATACAGCAGTAATAATAACAGAAGCTTTGGCATTAGCACTTGGAATATGTGCATTGACTATAGGGTTGAACCCAGATTGCTCAAAATTTGGTAGGCCTTTAAATGATGCCTTAGCACTAAAATTTGGTAAACTAAAATTACCACCAAATTTGATAGATGCTCTTGCATCCGCAAGAGCATCAGCTGCAGCAACAAGGTCAATTTCAGGGCCGAGTTCTAATAAACCTGGTATATTAAAAGCACCTATTCTAATACTTGCAATAGGAGAATTTATAGATGCTTTTCCTTCATGGCTTATTTCTTTTGGAGTTTCAAGGGCAAAATCAAGGTTTACGAGTAAATTTCCATTAAGAGTAATTGAAGCTTCTTTCACTTTAGGAGGAAAAATTTTACCTCTAATTCTCAATGCAAGAGCAGCTTCACCTTTCGTAAAACAATTAGCGCAAAGCAATTTAATATCTTTATTATTTATAAGTGATATATCTGGTTTTGAAGATTTATCACTTTTTGAGTCAAATAAGATATTTAAACCTATTTTATTACTAATATTAATTGTTGGAAATGGAATACCGAATCTTTCTTCTAGACTGCGACGAGTATTATTCTTTGTTTGTTTCCCTTCGACCCAATTAAAATTGATATCGTAATCTTCTAAATTGTGTGGAAAATCGCATCTCATAATAGCAAAAGTTGCAACTAATTTAGATTCATCTATAACTCTGTCAGTAGCCGTAAAAAATTGAGTAGACCTTTTGCCAAAGCATTTCCATTTATGAGAAATTAATAACATAATTCTTTCAGGCCATTTATTAACATTCTCAACCGCATTTTTGTCCTTTAAGCTGAAAGTAATTTTTCTTTTACCATTTGCCTCTGTTTTACAAATAACACTTTCTACACCACTTTGATCAGGATTAAATGATGGTAAGTTGGTTTTTAAATTAAATTCTGCCTTATGATATCCTTCTGAAGGATCACCAACTTGTTGACTATAGACAGCACTAAGTAAGTTTGTTGTTTTAAATTTTTTGTTACCCATAACAACATCAAAATCTTTTGATGCGGCAACAATTCCAAAAAAGAAAAGGAGTAAAAGCGAATTTATAATGAACTTGATCATTTTTGAATCTCGAAAGTAATACTAAAATTTATTCCAATATTAAGATGGTTGAAAAAATTAAAAAAAAATTAAAAAAAAATTACGAAAAGTTTGTATTATATGTAAATAGATAGTATTAGTTCGAATAAAATGATATTAGAATATATTTAGACGCGTCTTATACGTCAAAGGAATGTTAAAAAGAATTATTTGAGAAATGTTTTTTTTTTCGTCGGATTAAGAAATTTTTTCAGGATTTATATAAGAATTATTTCAATATTTTTAAAGTTTACATAAATGAAATCAGAATATCAGAAACTTCTTTTGATAATCATTATAATAACGTAAAGAGAATAAAATCATTAATAATTTTCATTCATTGAAGGTTATTCAGGTTGAAAATTTCGTACCGTATCGTATATTATAGAGTTTTTTTATATGACGTCTAATTGTCCAAATAACTATTATATTAAATGGACAAATAACTATTATAATTAAATGGACGCCGGTGTCCAAATAACGTACATTTAGTCATATTCCCTGTTAAAAAGTCGATCCGTTTTTTATATTCCATCTTTTTTCCGTAAAAGGCTCATATTTCCGGAATTAATAACGGAATTTATCAAATTATTAATATTTTCTGTGAATCGATTCAGAAAGGCTCATTTCTACGGAGTTTTTACAGTTATACGAATTGATCATTTAGACATCAATATTTATTTCATGTGATTATTTGGGCGCCATTGTCCATTTTACATGTGGTTAGCTGAACATCAATTTGCCCAGAAAAAAAAAAAAAAAAAAAAAAAAAAAAAAAAAAAAAAAAAAAAAAAAAAAAGAAAAAAAGAAAAGCATCAGGACATTTAATATTTGGACATTAATATCCATTTGATATTTGGACATCAATGTCCATTTAATATAATAATTATTGAATATCACACGAAAAAAAGAAAAAAAAATCTATTAACTGTACCATACTGTACTAGCTAATTATACATAAGATATAGGAATATATATATTATAAAAGGTGGCCTACAGATTTATCAAGCAGTGGTGATTGGTTATATGCTAGATTTGAAAATCAGAAACCTTAAAAACGAATATTTTCGTCATTTCACGACGAAAAAATAATTATAACCTTACTGGTGCGATTCCAAGATTGGGAATAATTGAAACCATAGAAATTTCTTTTAACTTCATCGGATTAAAATTCAATAAATCAAACGGAAATTCCTTAAAAAAAATTTTTTTTTTTCTTTTTTTTATACGAACGAACGAAATTTCTATTTCTTTGCGTATTCTGAGATCCGATTGAATGGACTTTTAATTTTGTTCAGATCTTCTATTATTTCTTTGCTAATTAATGTTATTTTATTTTAAATTTGTAATCAAATAATTCTTTTGGCAGTCAACCACTTTTATGTACCATATTGTCAAGCCAAAATGGGATAATTTATTTATTTATGGAAATTGGAATTTCAGGAAACGACTTTGGGGACAATGGCATCAGATGTAATTGATTATCTTATATGTTCAAAATTCTTTTATTTACTTTTTTTTACTATTTTTTTCTTTTAATTTTTATAATTAATATGAACTAATAAGAATTTTCTTTTTTTTTTAAAAAAAAAAAAGAATTATATTTAGAAAAGCTTTGAAGATCCTTTAATTTTATAATTAATATGAACGAATAAGATTTTTTTTTGAAAAGCTTTGATCAATTTAATTAATTAATCACGACTTTTCCCGAAATTATTTACCTGATTGGCTAATTTCCCGAACTAGACCATTCCTAAAGCATACAATTTCCCCGATCCGAGTCCAATATCCCGAATTTCAATATTCCACATAAGGTCGGGCAAAAAAAAAATTTTAGATTCTCGTGACCCGGCCGGGTCAGTTTTTCGAAAAATGGAAATTTTTTTTTTATAAATAAAAAATTTTCATCACGTGATTTTAAGTCATTGGGTAAAAAAATTTTACATATCAGATATGAAAAAATTTTATAAATATAAAAAAAATTGCCGGCCGGCCGGGTCATTTTTAAAATTTTTATGTTCCGAGAATCTAAAATTTTTTATTGCCCGGCCTAAGTTGCTATTTTTAAACTTTTTGCTAAATAATAATATTTTTTGAATTGCTAAATAAAAAATTATTTTAAATTAGTAAATTATGTGGAAAATGAAAAAATCACCGCGCGTGTGATCATCATCACATCAGCATTAGAAAATATTTATGACATTTTTTAATTCTGACTAAAATTCTACCAGTAGCAATACTTTTTTTGAATATCTTATAATTAGTGTTTTGTTAGTAATTTTCCTATGTGTATTGCGAAATTAACAAATGCCTAGTAATAGTTAACTTCAATTCCAATAAATGTTATGGCACACTTTTAAAATTTTTTAATAATATCGTCTTCATCTGATCTCTTTATTTGAATAGATATATTGAATTATGACGCAATATTTTATAGACTAATATGTAGTAAATTTTAAAAAATACAGTTTATTGCTATATATACACGTGTCTGAGCTTCTTCGGAATAAAACTAGAAAAATGATCATTTATCGGAATTTTTTTCCAGAATTTTTTTTTATTGGGATTTCAGGAAATTGCCAGTTTGGAAAATTAATATATTCAGGAAATGGCATTCAGGAAATGTTCTGACAATGATTTTCTATGTACAAAAAATTTTCGATACCATTGTGACCACCTGCCATTTCAAAATGTGATTTCCTAAAATTTTATGTTCTATCATTTCATTACACCAAATATATCCAATCATACGCATCCTCCTCCGATGTTTATATTAACATTTATTATTGGATTAATAATTATATATTCTTTTTTATTTATAAAATTTCCAGTTGAATTTTCTTTTACATATCCTCGTTTCTTTATAACAATATTCACCATATTTTTGTTTAACTCACAACTCACTCCTTTAGTTGTTATACCAATACGCTGAAATTTTCCATAATTTCAAGTTTTCCTTCTTATTTTATGTTTTTGTCCACACACATTTTCTTGTCTTTTTAAATTTGATAACGAAATACTCCGTCCACAAACGTAATATACCTCTTCTTTAACTTTGTTTCTCAACCTTTTTCCTTTTCTGATGCTGCTATTCAATCTTTCGACTTGAAATACTTCCTACTTTTTAACATTGTAATAAGTGAAATTTAATAATAATCTATCGATGATAAAATATGAAATTATTATTAATTAATATATCTGAAACAAAGCAATAAACTAATTTATTTTTACTGGATAATGAGTTAATTGAACTTATTTGTTATTTAATAAAAAACTTTATTAAAATCTAGCAAAATCTATATAACTAAAAAAAATTCAGTCATGTTTAGACTACCCTCTGTATAAATAATTTGAATTGTGCAATGTGGTACGTCTGCGGATGATTTATTATAGCGTCTCTATATTATTATGGCTAAAAGAAATTTTGATTGGTAAGTTCAAGCATGAACGTCGATCATTTATTGTCACTGAAATTTAATCGTTCCTGTATAAATAATAATTGTGAATTGTGTAATGTGCGGTTCGTCTGCTCCTGTCTATTCCGGAATAATATAGGTTTTTTTATTTCTTTTAGCTTTCTATATTATAGTTAAAAAAATATTCATTTTGGTTAGATTGATTGTGTCATGTGATCATCATGTGCCACTCCGAAATTGATGATTAACATGTCGAACATGATCAACATATATCTATTATGTATAATAGGACTACATGTTCAATATCTTATGTTGAATTTATTAGTATATGTATAATTTATTATAAATGCATCATTTAGGGAAGAAATAAAGTTTTTATTTAAAGTTATAACTTATAAAAGGTTATCACTGTTGTATATTGACAATTTTTATTAAGTAAAATCCTTTATTCGTGTTTGGAAGTATATGCCGACGTACAGTGTTATACTACACGTCTGATCGCATAATTTTGATATATTGTTTAATTATACACTAATAAACCTTCTGCTACCTAATTACATAAATTGCTTAATATTTTTAAGCGTAAAGAACTGATACAACAATCAATAGGGAGGTTGACCAGCATTCGGGTTGACCGGAAATATTCGGTTACTAATATTTATTTTTTTCTAAATAGTTTATAGTTTTTAAAAACCGATTTTAGTTTATTCCTTTATTTATTTTTAATTCATATATTAAAATACCATTAAATTCTAAGAATTTTATTTTTTTAGTATTTTTTATTTTTTATTATTTTAATTTTAATTTTTTTTTTTTTTTTGCGATAATTTTCTCTCTTTTAGTATTTTTCTTATTACTAATTTCTTTTCTATTTTAGTTTTAGTAATTTTTTTTGTCTTTATAGATAATAATTTCATTTAGTAATTTTCTAATATTCTCTTCCTTTTTATTAGTTTTAGTAATTTTTATCGATATTTTCTTATTTATATAGATTTTTTTTACCGATTTTTCTTAAATTTTTTAGTAAGCATTTTTCAAATTTTTTTTTATTCCGATAACAATAGGCCAGAGGGACTTTTTTTTTTTACAGCTTCGGTAAATTTTTTTTTGATGATATTTTTTTTTTCGATCATATTGTATGTCCCCGATGATAATTTTTTTTTGATTTTTTTGATCATATTGTATCTCCCCGATAACAATAGGCATTTATTTTTTTTTTTTTTTACAATGGATCAGAATTTGTTTTCATTTAGTAATTTTTTTTTATTCATTTTTAACAATTCTTTTTTTTTTTTAACGATAGATCGTCAGTAAAAGCTCGGATGTTTTTTTTATTAGGATTTTTTTTTTATTTTTTAAAAAAAAACTTTTGTAACAATGATTTGATAATTGTTCTTCTTTATTTGAATCGTTAGAATTATTTGAATTGTTAGAATTATTAGAATTATTAGAATTATTAGAATTGTTAGAATTATTGGAATTGTTTAGAATTAAAGTTTTCGTTATCCCAAATTTTCGGCATTTTTTGGATTAAAAAAGAAAAATTTTAATTAAGAATTTAAAAAAATTAATTAAATTTTTTTATTGATGGAAATTAATAGATTACTATGATATAATCTCTGTAATTATACATTCGTATGATGGTATTCTTGGTGACGATGAAATTTTTGTAAATTTTTCAGAATTGATTTTGTGATGAGCCTGTAAACATATAAACTATAAATTCTATAATCCTGCAACATTTGTTTAATATTATAATATTTATTTATATCAAGTTATTGTAAATACACTACACATTATTGTATTGTAAATATTGTAAATATAATTCATATCATTCGAATATAGATAGTTGTATTATACTAATAAATTAGTCTTTTCTTAACGTGCAAAAAATTTTTTAATGTGTAAAAGAATTTTTCTATATAAAAAAATTTACTCTGAGGGTATTGACTACCTTTCAGAACCTCTTCTTAGACTTTTTTTCGCCTTCTTAAATTTTTTATTTTATTTAACGGGACCTAAAAAATAGAAGATAATGAACGTTAGTAATACGTTCGTTAAAGAAAAATAAAAAAAGAAGTGTTATTACGTTCGAAGTTCTTTCAAATGGAAGCTGGAACCTATAATTTTTATTATACAAAATTTAGTATTGTATATGTAAATCAGAATGTTCTTTTCAATACAAACACTATAATATGCAATTAATATATATCAGATATCCCGACGCAAGGCTAGTACATAATAAAATTTTTTATAATCCATTTTATTAAAATTATTATATTATATTAATAATACAAATCATTATTGTTGTTAAAGAATTATTATATTATATTAATAATACAAATCATTATTGTTATTAAAGAATATTATATTAATAATACAAATCATAATCGTTGTTAAAGAATATTCCTTTTGCATAAATATCAATTTTTATATCATACCAATCATGATCCTTTTCTTCATTTTCTATTAACGCCTGTTTACGTTTTCTCAAAAAATTATTATTTACTTTTCTATTTTTACATTTAATAATTTCTTTTCCATCAAACACCTCCTTTAAACAATATAATCTTCTATTATCCATTGACCAAACCTTTCCTTCATAAACACATATTTCTATTATTGGTAATTCATTTCCATATTTTATTTCCTTATTTTTCAATTCATTAACCGTTTCATATATACTCTTCCTAATTAATCCTCTTCCTTTAAATAATGGATTAATTTTTCTTTGACTATATCTAATAATTTCTAATGGTACATCAATCACATCATTATTATTACATTCTAAATTATTAATAAAAATTATTTCATTAATACTTTTTAACATTATTTTCTCAAAAATTTTTCCCATATTTCTCAATTCTATTTTTCCATTATTATAATCCCATTCATCACCACAATCCCATTCATTATTATCATCACTACAACCCCATTCATTATTATCATCACTACAACCCCATTCATTATTATCATCACTACAATCCCATTCATTATTATCATCTCTACAATCCCATTCACATTCATATTTCTCATCCTTTTTATAAATTAATAAATTATTCTTAATTTTGTAATACAATCTTTTTATCTTAGACATTAACGGTTCTTCACATCCTATACACGTAATTTCATTACATTTTTTACAAATAAGTATTTTATCGTTATCATGACTTAATTCCCAACTTTCAACGTTTTGACCACTTTTAAATTTATTTCTTGCACTTATAAACGAATTAATTTTCATATTTGCAATAATTAATTATTGAAGAAGATATGGAAAAAAGAACAAAGGAAATGGTTGATGTGAGCGAAGAAGTAATTAAAGATATCAGTATAGAAGTTGGAGATCATAAAGAATTTAATTTCTCTTTCGTCACGTGATAGTATGTTAATATGAGTCGTAAATGTTGGAGGTATGTGTATGTTAATACGAGTCGTAAAATGTCGGAGGGATGTTTCAGTATCGTTATAAAGAGTGTAATTTGTTGGATGGGAGGTAGTTAATGAGCGTGAGTTTGTATAAAATGTTGGAGGGATGTGTCCGGTATGTTAATACGAGTCGTAAAAATGTCGGAGTGATGTGTCAGTATCGTTATATAAAGAGTGTAATTCGTTGGATGGGAGGTAGTTAATGAGCGTGAGTTTGTAAAATTATTTTATTGAAAATTTTACTTCAAAGATATCATCTCCTTTTATAATATTTCTTTTGTGTAATTTTTGTGTTGTATACGATCAATATTATTATGAGTCATCTTTAAAGATGAATTACTATATTAGCACAACTTTAGTTATTTTACTAAAATTAATTGTGTTAATTTTTTATTCAAGTTATAAAATTTTAATCAATGTTGTCACAGATAAATATTTTTGTTTTGAAACAATTTTAAATTTATTTTTATGGCATAAAAAACATAAATTATTATAAAATTACAATATAAGAGCAATGACACATATTTGCTAATATGAGCATCTTAATGGTGACTGGTGACACAACTTGTAAAGAAAGTGATTGATTGTAATGGGATCAAAAATCTTACCTGAGTTGGAATTAGATGCTATATTAAAATAATATTAGCTAATATATGTCACAGTCTAATTGATTTTTAAATTATAATTTTTGTATTATTTATATGTCAATTTGTATCAAAAAAATATTTTTAATTTAAAATCCATCATTCTAATAGATTAAAATATTAATCAAAACATTTATTTCTTGAACAGATTCATAATTTGTCAGTATTAGGAAATTTGTTTGCCATTTAAATTTAATAAAACATATTATTCTATTATTAACCTTTTAATAAAATAGTTAAATAGTTAAATTCCGCCCTCCCTGTCTTAAAGAAAAAAGTAAAAAAAAACTGTCATAATATAATATATTCTATAAGTTTTAAAAAGCAATAATATTTTAATTTAGTAAAATAATAGTATCAATATGCTTGTTATTTACTAAGAAAAAAAAAAGAAATTACATATAAAAAATGCCAGAAGTCCCATAAAAGGAATATTCTGAAAAATGCTATAAAAAATAACTTGAACTGTTCAAGTATTTTATAAAACAATTAAAACATCTAAAAAATAGTCAAATTTGTCATCCAAAATTTTTTTTATGTTCAGAATTTGTTAAGTATGAAAGTCTCAGACAATTCAAATTCTAACATGAAAAAACCCATAAACCGTTATTATTAGGAATATTAATAATACATGATTAAGTGGAATAAAAAATATGGTGCACAGTAGATGAAATTTTATAGGAAAAGTTTAAATAAAGCTTATAAAATGGATTAAAAAATAGCATGAAAATGAATTTATAAAAATTTAAATAAAGCTTACTTATGATGCTAAATAATGAAATTATATTCCTTATATTCAAATCTATATTACATCATCAAACCAACTTTTGAGAGTTTTTTTTTTTTTTTCATGATTAATAAATTTTTACTAAATCAAAAATTTGTGGAACTTAAATGAAATTACCATACAATATATAAATTATATAAATTTCCGTGTTTCTTTTTTTAATGATACTGACTATAATGTATGATGATAAATTTTTATCAAAATTATATTGTTCCCAAGGTTACTAGAAATTTTGAATATTATATGATATTATTATTGAAGTTGGCAACGACCCTTACATAAAATATTTCGTTCACATAGAAAAGTATTATCAACTGATGTTAAAAAATGATGGAATTCTTTCACATATCAAATAATTTTTCATATAATCTTGAGATACAAGAGAATTAAAATGAGAAATTTGGTATAAAATTTAATTTTTTTTCTAGGTATATTAATGGCTAAGAAAAAAAAAAGATGATGAAAAAAAAATTTTGGAGTTTCAAATTAAATTAAGAAAACGATAAACACTGGATTAAAATTGTTTTATCTCTAAAGAATAAAGTTTGAGCTAAAAAAGAGGAAAAACGCGTAAAAGAAAACAAAATTTATATTCCATATTATTCATATTATTAGAATATTTAATAAGTACAAATTAATAAATACGAATTATTAATTCAACATCTCAATAAATTTTTAAATCTCTAAAATGCTAAATCCACTACCAAGAATTTCATTTATAAAAATGTAACAGCATTATCATTATATCCTTTATAAATATTAATTTGGTTTTGTCTTTAACAAAAAAAAAAACAAACGTGAATAACGTGATTAATAATTATCAAAAAGAAGCCAAGATGTCTCATATATATGGAACTTCAGTTTTGTATTTTTATTTAACAAGAAAATATCTATATTTAGTTAGCTTCTTATTATTTGAAATACTTCATAATCTTCTATCGAAAATTCATTTTTAGTGTTTCTTATATTTCTTTCATACATCACTTCATCACAATAAGCTACATTAAAAGAAAAAGTATTTCTATCAGAAATTATGTTAAGATCTTGGCCGAATGCTGGACCACATATATCGCTATAATCTAATGCATATTCTGAATCTATTACATTACTTAAAATTGCATCTTTAATATTCTTATTTTTAAAAGAAAAAATAAAACTTTCATTAGTATAACACCATCCGCCAGTAGTTTCCCACTTCATAGGATTATATCCACCAAGAATTTCTTCATTTCCTTTTACTTTAATAAACGTAACAGTCTTAGCTTTGCCATCACATAATTCATGAAATTTTTTAGGAGTAAATCCATCTCGACTTCCTCTTAATAATAATTCAAATTTGTATGGTAAATATAATTCCTCATAATTATCATCATTTATAACTACTTTATTAACCCATTTTGAAACGGTTGAAATAATATTAGAATCAACAATTTTTGAATCAATAATTTGGGAATCAACAATTTTAATTTCATCATTCTTAATTTTTCTTGGGCGTAAAACGTTGTATTTTGACACACCACCAGGTTCCAAATAAGAATTTAATAAATCTTCATATAATTGATGATCTAAGAGTTTTTGATATGGACGAACTTTTTGCGAGAATTCTCTAGACGATAAACTAAAAAATCTAATTAAAGGCAAACAGTGTTTCAAAATATTTTTCATCGTTTTGAAATCATCATCTGACCAAGTTTTAGGATCCGGAATGAGAGTTGGATTTTGTGCAAGACCCCATCTTAATACATGTTCCCACACTTCGATTTCTTTCATTTGTAAATCATCATTTTTAATAAGTGAAATTAAAGATTTTTCAGTAAGTTTGGTGAAATCAAAAGATTTGAATATTTTTTCGGGTGATTGAACCATTAAATTTGTACAAAATTCTTGAAGTTCTAATAAATTATTAGATTGTGAAGAAATTTGTTGAGTAATTCCAAAATGTTGTTCTAACAAATCTGACTTATTTTCAATTAAATATTTTTGTAAATAATCAATTAGTTCTTGAAGATGAAGCTTATCCGCAGCTACCAATATATTGAGAATATTTAAAGTTTCTTGTCCATTCAACAAAAGAATTCCACCATAAATATACCTATAATTAAAAAAAAAAAAATTTAATTATTAAATATTTGCAGTAATGTAAATTTGATTGTAAAAATTAGAACTTACCTTAAAATAATTTGAAAAATTTCTGGTGATATATTTGGTAATTTAATATGAGCTAATACGTTATCGTTGTTCTTTTTATTGGAAGCTAATATTCGTCGTAAGTATGGAGAACGGTAACACAAAATATTCATGTGAGCACGAAAAATTTTTACGTTAGGATCTTCACCAACTTCAATTGTAATATCATAATATTCATTATCTTCCAAAAGTTCAATATAATTTTGGCTTAATAATTTGGAAAATAATTCAGCAGACATTATTTTACGTATTTTTTTAAAAAAAATAAGAAAGAAAAAAAAACAATAATTTTTATTGTAATGACATAATTTGTGGCCATATATATTATCACAAACTTAGTTACACAATTAAAGGTTACATCATTTGTTATATCACGGACCAAATCGGACTATAGTACACAAGTGAAATTCGATAACCGGATCTTCGATAAACCGGATTTGGACCTAAACAGGACTTTTTTGCTGGAGTATATTAAAATAGGTTCGATATACCGGAGTTTACTAGTAAAAGCTCGATATTCGCTATAACGGATCAATTTTCTAACCAGCTATAGCAAAAATGATTCGATACAATAAAAATTTAAGTAACGTGATGAGGTAAATCTTAATTTTGGCCGGAATTATAAAATCTTAATTCCGGCTGAAGTTATGTATTACTTATATATTCAATTAAAATATTTTATATGACCTCTATGACTTAAAATTAAGATGAAAAAATTAAATTATAGTGTATATTAGTTTTATTAGTATGAAAATTTTTTAAAAATTCAGTATAATAGATTTTCAATATATCGAAATTTTTTCGCTAAACCGGATATCCCGATAAACCAGATATTTTTAGTGAAACCGACAGATCCGGTTTATCGAATTTCACCGTGTAATACCTTCTTGAAATTTTTAAAATACGGTATTTTTATATCAAGATTTGTAAAATACCTAATATCCAGGTCTTTTTTTATCTATTTGTTATTGTGGGATTTTAATGACCGATATTTTTATTAGACATCCAATATTGAAATCAGCATTGGATGCATAATTCTATTGGACACCGCAGTATTCCCGCAGTATTCAAAATGACCGACACATCCCCCACTTCGACCAGTGATTCACAATATCTTTCTCAAAAACTTATCATTGAAGATTGGAAATTGGAATAGATTAAAGTTGATCGATTAATACTAGGTCATATCAACAGCTGAAATTCATTTCCAAACAAAGGGAAATTCAAATCTAACAAAATTTTAAATTTATTTGAATGATATAATTATTCATTGATTTATGAAAATATGAAATTTTTAAATATAATTTAATTTTTAAAAGTTGGCTAGACCGGTTTAAATTATTTATATTTGATAAAATTATAGGAAGAATGAGCAATTTGAGGTTAAAATTTTCGTACTATTTTTTTTTTTTAAATGTTTGTGATTAAATATTTGATGTACAATAAGTCAATAATGAATCTTAATTTAATTACAATTTATTCTAATTTTAAATTACCATTCTTTTCCAATTTCGTACATTTATGAAAAGTACAGTCAGTACATTAATATAGAAATTATTTTTGTCACGTTAAACAAAAATCCTTTTTAACAAAAAAAAAAAAAAAATCGATCATAAAAAAAACTTTTAAAGGAGTAAAAGATTATATTTATTTTTTTTTTTAATTGATTTAAAAATAATTGGGTTGTATAATATTAAAGTGCAAAATTTTGATAGATTAAAGATTACCGCGTATAATTATATTATAAGGACAATTAATTGATCATTAAGTAGTATTTTATATGAAGTTACTTGTAAATTTACTCAATCTAAATAAAGTATACATTCATTGATTAATGACTCATATTGTATTATACGTATTATGCTTTAATATTCTATTATACATCTATCAAAAAAAAACTTTGATGGTATGACAACATCTATTGTGAAATGTAACATGTATTTTTGCATTCCGTTCTTTAACCCGAAATTTACAAAAAAAGAAAATATCAAGAAATGTTTATAAATCTTTCTATTAAAAACATCACATATGTTAAAATTCTTCAACACTTGTTATATTATATATTACTTATATGTATATTATATTATATATTACTTATATGTATATTATATTATATATTACTTATATGTATATTATATTATATATTACTTATATGTATATTATATTATATATTACTTATATATTACTTATATGTATATTATATTATATATTACTTATATGTATATTATATTACAGTATATATTACTTATATGTATATTATATTATATATTATTTATATGTATATTATATTACATATTACTTATATGTATATTATATTATATATCTTTTATATCACATTATTGCAAATAAATATTATTTAATTAACTAATCAAATAGTTACTATTACTCATATTACTCATTATGTTCAGTTCCGATCTTTTCATCAGATGTTGTTATATCGTGAAATTTATCATCGGATCAAAGTGTAACATTTTTCTATTAAAAAATCGCTTGAGTCATCCAATACATGTATAAAAAAAATTATATATATACATACATACATACATACATATAAAATTTTAAAAATACGCAAAAAAAAAAAAAAAATATTTCTTTTTTTTTTTTTTACCAAAACCCGTTACTCTCGTATACGAAAAATATATAATAAAAAAATATCTCGCACGGAGCAACAAAAATCGATTTTTTTTTATTTTTTTTTGTTGCTTTTTACTATATCTTTCTTCCAATAAACCCTATATATATATTACTATATACCCAATTTTTTTAAAAAAATATCAACATAAAATGCAGTCAATTTCAATACAAGATTTTCAACAAGAAGAAATTTCTAAAGTACGTCATACCGGAATTGTCGCAAACTTTATATATAAAGTTGTTAAACTTGCTACCTATACTTCCGCTTTTGCCACTGATGCTATAGATATATTAACTGGAAATACATTAAATACTGGAGGACAAAATTATGGTTACGATGATATCGATGATGATGATGATGAAAATGTTTATTATCATAAGAAAAAAGATGTTTCTACTGGGGATGAAAATATAGAAACTGTTGAAGATGAAGAACCTTACGATAATTCTACTGAAACCAAACCTTCTACTTCACCTTTGCAACAAGATTATCCAACTACTCAATCAACACCAACACATTCACCAACAAATTCAACTCCACAACGAAGACAATTCCGTGTTCATCGTGGCCGTAGAGTTATATGTCACAAATCATCAAAAATGAATAATAATACATCCGATAATAATGATGATGAAGACATTATCCTTAAAAAACGGTATAAACGAAGAAAAATTGATGATGAAGAAGAAGTTAATAGTGATAACTATGATAATGAATCTCTTGAAAAGGTTTGGAAAGCTTTCAAGGATGCGACAATAGATGACAATGTCCTTAATCTGTCCAATGATGTTTCCTATCTTCTGGGCGTTGACGATTACGAAAATCCAATAACCACTATATTCATCCGCGATTGCTATCTCGATTTGTCCAAGATAATTTTTGAAAGTAATAGGTCTCGTTGGCGTATTACCGGAAATCCGGGGATTGGGAAAACCTTCTTCAGCTATTACTTACTTTATATTATTGCAAAAGCCAATGGAACGGTCATATACCATCAACATCACAGATCTCCGATTCTTTTCAGCGAAGACAAAGTTTACTATAGTAAGGTAGACAATATTCACCTGTTTAAGGATTACCTAGGAAAAAATGATACTTGGTATATTGTAGACGCTCGGGAACCGATGGAATTTCGTGGAAAAACTATTCTTATCTGTTCGCCACAGACGACATACTATAAAACGTTTGATTCACTTTGGATAAATGTACGATACATGCCGGTGTGGTCTCTTGCAGAGATCAATATTTGTAGGGATAAAATTGATATTTTTAAACATCTTACTAAAGAAGAAGTTCAGGCCCTGCATTATAAATGGGGTGGGATTCCTCGATTTGTCTTGTTTCATGCTCGCAATTACAATTCGCAAAAACAACTGGATACTGCAATTACTGAAGTCGAAAAGAGCATAATGTATTTTGTTGGTGAAACCTCTTCGGGCAACTTTGCTAGTCATAAACTCGTTCATATCTGTACAAATGTACCAATGAAAGAGGCGGATCAAGCAGAAGAGGTGG
Source organism: Oehlia diaphana (assembly GCA_003833135.1). Taxonomy (NCBI): domain Eukaryota; kingdom Fungi; phylum Glomeromycota; class Glomeromycetes; order Glomerales; family Glomeraceae; genus Oehlia; species Oehlia diaphana. Next base: position 14,831 of record QZLH01000444.1, on the reverse strand, counting down.
ATCAAGAGGAAGAGGCGGGTCAAGAGGAAGAGGCACGAAATATACAAAATAAAGGAAAGGGGAGAGAAATTGAAGGATCTTCTACATCAGCAACTCTCATGAATCCAACTATATCGGCAGACCTCGCAACTTCCATAGATTCTAAACTCGCTGATAAAATGTCTTATTATAGTGAATATATTTTAGAGTTTGCGTCTAATTACGTTTCCGAAATGGTAATAAACAAACTCGCTGAAAAACACAAGCAAGAATTGCTAGATTTTGTGAATAGTAGCGAGGATTTGAATGAATTTGGTTCACTCCGAGGTACTATGTTTGAGCGACTTGCTCATCGAAAGTTGCTACGTGGAGGAAAATTTAAAGTTCGCCCTATAGATCGAGACCTCAAAAGGGGTGATCCACAACTTGTACTGAATAACATGGAAAAAATGCTGTTTAGTGACATTGATGATATTGGAGATGCTACAAATACATCCGGTACTACTAAATATTACATACCAACTCAAATAAATAACAAGTCGTTCGATTCTTTTATCCCTACAAACAAGTTCTTCCAGATGACTATTGCAGAGAGACATCCTATCGTCAAGAGTGGCCTGGAAAAGTATATTCGTGGAATAGCACGTCCAGATGAGGAGATCAGTTTTTACTTTGTTCTACCTAAAACAAGATTTGCTACTTACCGAGAACAGAGTATTCACACTAGTAAGAAAACTGTTATCAAGAAAAAACCTGCTTGGTTTGGTCGCTTTAAACAATACGCTCTTGAACTTGACCTGAAAATTAAAGATATATAGCTTCAAGTTCACTTGATACTGTATATTCATTTTGTAAAATAAGGAATTTGGAACGAATAATATATGCTTTAGTGTTTGTATTTAAAGAAATCCTTTTAGAATGTAATTGTTAAGATTAGTCATAAACATCGACTTCATGAACCAACGATCTCAAAGTTTAGCATTTTTTTTATATATCGTATTGTAAAGCTTACGCATATTAAATATTTAATAAAGTTTTTTGCCTTTCTTTTTATTAATTCAATTTTTGTGTTGATATTGAAAATAAGCTGTGTTTAATATAGTAATTTATCTCAATCATTTAATATACATGATGATTTGTCATGGTTGGTTCTTAAGTCAAAAAGTTGATGATTTTTCATCATGTTGACATTATGACTTTTCATCATGTTTCATGATGACCTCAAGGATCGTTGGCTCTATAGCGAGTAATGATCTAGTCTAAATACAAAGGGCTATATGCTATAATATGTACGATTGTGCAATGTCTTTTATCCTAATAAATATTCTCCTATATCTCCTAATTCCACAAATAAATTGAGAACTAACTAAAGAAGACTAAAAAATTACCAAAATTAAACGTTACAGGAGGACTTATTGATATATAACCGAACCAAAGCTGAAAAATCTGATGGAGCCCAACAGCCCCACGCCTAATACCATTATTCCAAACTTAGCCCCATCTTATTTCTCCCTACAAAAAGAAATGTTAATTATATCTAAATTTTAGTACTAAATTTACATCAATTATTTGTTATCGGAAAAATTTTTAACGTGAAATCATGTGACTTCAATTATAAGATGCAAAATTTCCAAAACTTCTTCCTCATTCCTCGTCTCCTCTTTCCTTACTTTTTCATCTTATTCTCTTGGCTCTTGTGGTGGTGGTGACTCCAAAATCGGTGATTTCTTTCATCTGTCTTACAATTTTCATCCTTTAGTCTTTTGGTGAAATCATCATTAAGTGTGGTGTATTTTGCGCATTATAATGTTTTGCTCCGCCATACTGATGATTCTCTGACCCAACATCAAGAGAATTTCTTTACAGTTGTAATGTAAATAATAAATGATAATGATCACTGTTACAAAATTATAAAAGGATTTATTACTTTTTTTTTAAATAATAATCCCCTAAGTAATCCTAAGTAATATGATACTAAAAAATTATACCAAAAAAAAAAAATATATATACATTAAAAAAAACTCCAACCTGACCACAATCAGGTATGAAAAATTGTTACCCGACCCCAATCGGATAACAAAATTATTAGCCTGACCCCAATCAGGTAATAATGTAATTTGAAAAAAAAATTTCTGAACTCCGAACCCACAGGAATCTTCCACAGTTGGATTTAAAAAAAAATACCCAAATAAACCCTTAAAAAAAAAATCTTGCTCAAACCCACAGGAAAATTAAAAAATTTTTTGTCTGAACTTTTTTGTATTTGAAAAAAAAAAAAAAAATTTATTTTGTGACAACCCATTAGGGGACTGCCAGAAATGACGTCATTTCCTAAGGGGGTTAAGACCATGATGATGTTACACATCTTCCATTTTTAGACACTTGTAGTTAATATAATTCTAGCCAGAATTATGTTTTAATTTACATTTCCTAAAATGAATGATGACATGGGGAGGGTCAAAATCCTAAAATTTAAATTACGTCATTTCTGGCCATCCCCTTATCAGATAACTTAATTTTGTATTAGAATAATAAATTCTATTACCTAAATTTGGTTGCTGCTGACGTTGTTGCTGCTGCTGCTGCTGCTGTTGGTGCTGCATTGTTGTTGCTACTGCTGCTGCTGCTGTCGATACTCTGTTAATTAATACCCACAAAATTTAGTTGTTAAATATAATTGATAACAACGCAGCTTTATTAGTAAGTATAGATGATATAATATCTGACCGAGTAGCACTAAAAAAAAATACATTATTATAATTAAAGATTTTTCTTTATTTTATTTTAATATTATTTATTTTATTTACGATAGTTTTTCTTCATTAAGACCAGTTATAGTTATTTTCAAAATTTCTTTTAGACCGTCTATAGCAATTCTCTCCGTTTCTAATATATTATTAGTATATTAATTTTTGTTCGTTTATAACTTTTTTTCATTTATAACTTTTTTTTCAGACATAATGTATTAGTAAAAAAGCAAAAAAATTAAAAATATTTTTATTTTATATATGTATATTTATACTGTATATATATATATATTTTTTCTTTTTTCTTTTTTTTTCTTTTTTTTTTCTTGATAGTATATCCATGTTTATTATTTTTTTATGTTAAAACTTTTTTTTTTTCTTTGTTAAAATGTCTTTGTTAAAATGTCTTTACTAAATCGTCTTTGTTAAATCATCTTTTTTTTTTGTTAAAACGTTTTTTTATTTTTATTTAAAGAAAATCATGGTAAACTATTAAATTAAGGAACAATTCATTATTTTATAATATTTTTAGAAATCTTGACACAATTATTGATAATCTAAATATTGAAAGTATAGATCAATGATACAGCCATATATAATCAATTGCATAAATTTTCAAATATAGTATAGCCTATTTGCTTATTTAAGAAAATTAATTGTAAAATATTGCATAGTACAACAAACACAGCCATATAGAAAAGATTAATTCGTATTTATTAGATTCTTTTTCTATTTAAAATAATATAAATTTTCAATTTAAAAAATCAAATGCATTAGATTATTATCATAGACTTAACTGTATAAAATCAATAACTATTTCCTGTTTAATAAGTTAGGCATAACCATCTTTTATTTAAGCTGAGTTACATTTTCTAATATTTTAAAAATAATTTTATTAAATATATTATCGTAGAGTAAAAAACAGACAATAGCCTTTTCCTATTCGGTCATCTGTCGTACTCTCTGAAATATAGTGGTACACTTTTTTTTTTATATTTTTTAAAATAAAGTGCCCCATAGACTCCCAGTTAAACGATCATCAAAACACTTGCAAAGTATACTCTTTTTTAGTTGTGATCTACATGAAAAGTTTGCCTGCGAATTTAATATCTTAGATTTAGATTTAGGAATAAGAATAATGAATCCTAAATCTAAGAGTATGACGCCTACCCTCCCTCCTTACGAATCGATGGGCTATATATATATTTTTTTCTTCATTTTTTTTTCATTAAAAAAAAAAAAAATAAAAAAAAAATTGTGTTACTCTACATATTACGCAATATTTACTTACGCAAAAAAAATAAAAACTATTAAAAAAAAATTTTTATGTATTATTCAATATTTTACTTTATTACAAAATTTATTACACAATTTTATACTCAAAAAAAAATTTTCTTCATTTTATTCATATAAAAAAAAAAAAATTTTTTCCATGTTACTCAACATACTATTGTGCAATATTTACGCAAAATTAAATTAAAAATTTTACATATTGCTCAAATTATTCTTTATTACATTATATAACATTTATCAATTTATACAAAAAATAAAAAAAAATGTGTTACCTAATATAAAATTTATTTTTTTCATAAAAATTTTACATGTTACTCATGATAATTTTACATGTTACTCAATCAGTATATTTTGCTATATTTTCGCAATATAAAATTTATTTCTTTATAAAAAAAAATTTAAATTAAAAGAAAAAAAAAACTGATCTTTATTTGTTTCCTATCTCTTTTTTTTACTCATTTACTCAATCAAATTTCATAATTTACATGAATAAATAAATGAATCAATAAATTCATGTAAAAAAACGGTGTAAAAAAAAAAAAAATTTTTTTTTTCACAACTTTTCTTTGGCTGTTCCAATTTCCATAAAGGTATAAATGAATAATTACAAAAGGGGCGTATGATCAGATGGTGTGGCTATAATACAAATATTACATTAATCAAAATATAAATTATTTCCAACTATGTAAGTTGTTTATGTATTATTTATATAAAAGAGGAAAAATTCGGATAATCTGGCTTAAATAATTATATATTACATAAATTATTCATGCTTCTAAAAAAAAATCCCAAAATAGATTTTTTTCTACCAATCCAACTCCTTTATTTTATTATCAAAAAATTTTCTACCGATCAAACTCTCTTATCAAAAAAAAATAGATCTTTTCATTATCAAATATCATAAAAAATTTTTTTAAAAAAATGAAGAATGATTATTAAAAAAAATCCACTCTTATCATATTTTCAAAAAACTTTAATAAAAGAATTTCTTATATTAATTAATTAAAATATTATTTTTAATTCTTTTTTTTTAATTTTTTAAAATTAATTTAAAATAAAAAAAAATTTTCATGTTGTAATTAAAATAAAAAAAATAAAAATTTTATGTCATAAATTCATGCCCCTTACATTATTTTCTTCAAAATTAAAACCGATTATCACATCATCTATTAATATAAATACTCTGATTTTTTTTTTTTTTTAAAAAAAAAAAGTATATATCTATTTTTCAAATATACCATTTTATTCTTGAATAAAAAATTTAACATATCTTTTCTACCACCATATTCTAATGCCAGCAAAGTTGAGTACGATATGCTACATTCACGATTCAACCCAGAAGTCTACAAAGGAATATAGCATAAAAGAAATAACTGGAATATCCAGACTGAGCAATGAAGATCCAACCAAAATCATATATCTAAAAATTAAAGCATTTGTTCCATTGGATAAAGAAATTGAAACACACATCGAAGAATATGAAAATGGTCAGGTAATTTACTTGAGAGGTAAATTTATTGCTTGCAATGGATGGTATATGGTATGTTATTAATTTTTTAGTTTAAAAAAACAAAAAAAATAATGAAAAAAATAAAATTAGTATCAAAATATTAAATTTGAAATTTGAATTAATAGGTGAACGCTACATCTATTAAACCTATGGCAAATCTTGATTTTGATATGATGCCAGCTGTAGGCATAAACATAATGGTGATGGGTTTGACCACTCAAACTGTTAAAAATGTGGATGGTGAATCTGTTCTTAACTTTCATGTGGAAGAAAATCTTGGAGATAGAGAACCAAAGGATTTTTGGTTAGAGATGAGACATAATTCAAATATTAATTATTTGGCCAATAAAACTAATTCTATCAATCAAACAATGAGGTCTACAATGGCAATTTTAACGGCCTACTCTATTATCAAGAATCCATTGTAGATCCTAGTACAAGTGAAGAAACTACACCTGCGAAACATATTTTGAAATTAGATGATATATCACTAATTTCTAGCAACCGACCTAATACATCAGCTCAATCTATTAATCTACTATGGTTAAACCAAGAGTCAACAAATTCAAGGAATACACCTCGTACACTAAGAGGATCTACACTATGTTCAAAAAGAGGTTGTGTTACACTTTCGCAGCTATCAGCTACTAGAAAGACTCGAAGCCAATCACTAGCATCCGCATTACAAGAAAACCCCCTTCCATCTATGAACCAAAATGAAACCTCTAGTGAAACTTAAATAATAACATTTATTCTTTTTTTCTTTTTTTAAAAATATATATATATTTTTTTTTTAGTCAGATCATAAAAAAGCAATAATAAACAAAAAAAAGGTATTGGAGGTTGAAATAATTACATAAAACTTATTTTACTTTATTAATAAGATGTAACTTTTCGCAATTCTGTT
>QZLH01000443.1:78580-89808 GCA_003833135.1 Oehlia diaphana | reverse complement strand
ATCAAATCAACTTCATTTATTAACTGAAAGTTGTTCAGGCAGGTTAAAAGCACTTAAATATTAATTTTAGACTTTATTTTTTTTGTAGCTGTATTAACTTTAAAACACATCACAACTTACGTCATTATTTTATATCATAAGAATTAATTTATATTATTGGCTAATTATAATCACATGATACTAAGGATTTTTTTTATTTTTATATTTGATTTAATAATTTAATAAAATATTATTAAAACAAATTCATATAAATGCAACTAATATTAATAATTGTAATTTAGGCAGTAAATTCATTAACCAAATTGTGTAAATTCTATGTTAAATTATGTAATTTCTGTGATAAAATCAATATAAATTCAGCATAAATTATGATCAAATCATGCAAATGATGCATTTTTGTGATTCCGTATCCCTATATAGATTAGAAATATTATTTTTAAGAAAAAATTGTATAAGACCTTATTAAAAACATGATTTTTTATAATAATTTTATTATTCAGTAATATTTTACATACAATTCAATTTATTTATATCAAAAAATTTTTTTAATTATAAATGTTATGTTTGGGGACGGAGTCCCCGGCAAATCGCATATTCTAGTTAGAATTATAAGATCTAACTAAATACGTCACAGCTACGTCTAATGTAGTAGTATCACAAAATTATTTTTGTCCAGTACTATGATTCGCAACTTATTTTAATTTTTATTTTATCCTAAAAGGATGAAATTCGTACTAACTTTGTGTCTAGAGGTAAAAAATACATAGTATAGAAGACTAAATAAAGTGAGTTAACGCATGCATATTCCATAAGGAATTCACCCTTTGTGTAAAAAAAGAAAAGAAAAGAAAAGAAAAGAGCTAACGTTAGAGTAAAGAAACTACGTCGCTAAGATAAAACAAGGAATAGAATAAAATAAAGAAATATTAAAATTAAAATTAAAAGAAACATCAAACGTATCAAACAATTATTTAATTTTTGAAATCGTCGAGGTAATAAAGATGGATTATCTAAATTATGAAAGTATGGATAACATTGAGAGTCTGTAAAAATATTAATCGTTGCATTACTTGGACATATAAGAAATATTGTAAATATAGCAAAAGCTTCCGCGTGTGTCGAACTGGCCCAATGTTGTACAGAGTCTGAAATGTTAATGAATTGTCATTGGATCCGTAATAAGCAAACCAAAATCCACCTTAGTGTCAGTTGTATCAGTTCGTTATAAAGAGCCGTTTGAATAAAAAGTAATATTAGATAGAGAAGAAAGTTATGAAGCAAATTAAATAAATTGTTCTTGGAAATCAGAAGGTGAAAGTAATGTAGTAGTCAAATGATTATTAATAATATATGAATAGGATTTGAAGGAGAATAATTATAATATGTAGAAATAAATAAATTGATTTTTTCGTACTATATGATCATTATAAGCCGAGTGTCTAATTTTAATAAATATTTCACTATGAAGTATCAATAATAAAGATAAGGAGAAATATTAAAAGACAAATTAGAACTTGGATCAATTTATTGTAAGAATTAACATCATAATCATATACAATCAATCTATCATATTGGTTTAAAATTTTTTAATTATGGTAGTACCAAATTATTTTGTATTCGGAATACTTATTAAACTTTGATATATGAAATTGAGCGGATTATACTTTTAGCGATATTTATTAATCACTTGTTTTTGTTCAAATAATTTATATATTTTCGCGCTATTTTTTGGGTATGTTAGTAACTTTTACTTCCTTTTTGCTTTGGAATCCATTTCGGTGATGTTTAAAACGCCGACTTTGAATAAAGTATGTGCGAATTTTTATGTAAAATTTTTATGTGAAATTAAACATGTAATTCGCTTAAATTATATTTTTATTTAAGTAAATTATTTAATTATCAATATTATTACAATGAATCACTTTACATTGTTATGATATACATTTGGCAATAAAATGAAGAAAAAATACACATGGAATAAAAACAAATTATGAATATTCTATTTTAGATTGTCTCATTATCAGCAGCTATTTTATCACTTTGTGTCTTCATCCACCAAGGGCACATAAAAGTTAATATTGCTATCATAATCATCCAAATATATTGTAATACGTTTATATAAAGAAACGATTTCTTAATTGATGATGATTTGTAAACAATAATAACACGAATTGGAACCTCAGAAAGAATCCCAAATCCCCATATGGCTGTCATAATGATAAAACCACATCGAAAATATTAGTAAGAAGCCCAACAACGTGCATCAATGGGTTCATCTTCCGCTAAACCTCGAAGATTAACTTTTGAACTTGGATGACTGAGAGTTCCACCTGTTGCCATATCTTTTAAGTACTAATAGAATGCAAATGGTCACATTTTAAAGGTACCAATTTTTATTGGAATTAAGCTAATGATTAATACCATACTAATGATAAACGAAGCCACAGATTTTCGTAATAACTGAATCTTTGGATCGTTATTTGTCAATGACGCTATAGCGTTAATAACAAAACTAACACTACGAATATTCCTATAATGTCCGCACGCCTTTTACTTATAAAGTCCGTGTATAGCAATAGTAAGTGGTGGGATACCTGATATGAGCAATGCCCATATTTCTCATATTTCTGGTATATAATTATTAAGGATTTTTACTTCAAATTACCGGGAGTGATCATCCCCGTTGGCCGGAATTATCTATTTTTACCGGCACTACATTTTTTAATGCTGGTCGATCGTCATAATTTCAGTCACCGGTGATCACCCTAGAAAAAATCATTATTGAGTATAATAAAGAATAAATGGTAGAAAAATTTTTAAAAATAACATTAATACGACCCTTAAAATGATTTTTAATTTGTCTTGACAAGTATTTTGTGAGGTATTTTGTGACGTGGAAGAAGTAGTTTGTCCATTCTCATCCGACATGATTTTTATAAAATAGTAAGAAATTTTTTTTTTTAGTACTAATGTACATTAAAGAGAAGACATTTCTTTTATATTTATCATTAAAGTTGTATTCATGTGAGCACCAAAAAGATTGATCAGTTTTACTATTATTATTATTATTATTTACTAATATTGCGTTTCAATTTTATAAATAATAAAGTAAGCAGTAAAAGATTATTTGATACAAAAAATTACAAGGTAAAAAAAAAAAAATTAATTAGAGTTTAAATTACTGTATTTTAAAAAGTTGATCTATAAATTTATTTCTAAAAAGTTGATTCATTCTTTTGTTATGTAAGATATTCAATTATGCATGGGTAAAAATAGTTATGTCAAAAAAAATTTAATGAAAAATCTATTGGTCTCTACTTAAAAAAAGGTGACAAAAAATAAATTTATTATATTTTGATTTTGAAAGATTTACAAGATTTACGGCCAATCATTTAACGTCGATGCTCATAAATCTTCATATTGAATACTTCTTACCCAATAACTATATATTATTTTATAATAAATTATATTTAATAATGCCGAATTTTAGAGCTATTATGTAATGAATACTATTAATATTTAGTTGAGGTAATTTTTGACTTATTTATTTATAATAATATATCACTAACTTATTATTTCTTATTGCTTGATACATTAGAATAATAATCTAATGATGAATATAGTAATAGATGAGAATCTCACTCGCACATTTAATTGTGAACGAACAAAATATCACATTTTATACAGATGGAGCTTTATAAGTCCAGCTAAAACTCCAATTTTGTGAGTCAGTAAAGATATTGACAGTGCTGTCAGTTGGGCAATTGGAATATTCTTGATCTTTGAAGGAGTTACTTGTTTCTTTTGCTGATAACATTGAAGACATTCTCCTAATTTAACTGGTTTATTCTGAGTAGACGAAGGGACCTCAACACTTTTTATAGCGTTAACAACACGATCACTTCGGACCGAAACATCTTAAAAATTCTTAATCACCAATCATTAGATACTTAATCGAAACAATCAGCTCAAAGTGAATCTTCACAAAGCAAAAGTCCATACAAACGATCTCTACAACGATCTCGCAGATGCCGAAGCGAAAAAAGGCACTCCAATACTCATCAATCACAAATTCGTACCAAATGCCACTATGTCACCAATATAGGCACCATCAACAGACATCAGAAAATTTACAAAAAACATCACAGATGCGCGCACCTTTGATTCTTTTACTTCAAGACATGTTTACACACCACAGACCGCCGTATTTTCCAAGTAATCTTTGATTATCTGTCCATCATGTATTCCTTATCTAATTTTATCTTCTTTATTGCTGGCATTCATTGATTTGTTTGTCGTTAAACTTGAATGAAACATCCGAAAGAAATACTCAGCTTGCCAATTATTCACAATTTGATTCATATTACTCTGGGACACTAAAGATACTGAGTCTAATAGAGCAGATTCCATAAACTGTATTATAAATCGTCGGCGCTCCAAAAAATATTATGTGCCTCTTATCAGTTTGTCATTTAGTGTAAGAAACGTTGAATAAACTTACTCATCTCATCATATTTATTAAATCCATCATGTATACTGAAAAAATTCTCAAATGTGGCACCACCAGATTTAGCAACAGCAGAGGCATTATGATTCGTGATATCATCAAAACCCATTTCTGTTCCTGATAGTACAAGACATACTCCCCCGTGCTGAGTCTGAGTATTGTCCGAAGCAGGGTAGCAAAGAATGGTCGTAATGGACCGTTTGCAATTGATGTGGAAAAATGTTTCTCGTGCTTATTGATGGCCACTTGTGATTCATTAATCACGATTGATATTTTCTCTTGCTGCTTAGGGTTCAAGGTTTTGAATTTCTCAATAAATGTATTAATGAGTTCATCCTGGTCTTCTTGACTTAATTCGCGAAAAACACGTGAAATGCCAATCCAGAAGTGCGTCGAAGTCACGTGATAGAAACAGAAATTCGTCTTCCCCACTAATTTGTATTGGCAAGAGTAGCATAAGAAGCACGGTTATATTTGTTGATAATAATATTTGAACATCCTCGCGTGTATTTACAGTATCTTCATAGTTTTTTTGTTAAGCGAAGTTTGGTTTTAACCGTTTTGTATTTGTAACAACGTTTGTTTGAGATTTTCTACGCAACTTATTTCTCGTAAAGTCTCATGTATTATTTCGTCTTTCCATAGAATGTCATGTCACGTGTAGTTTGCGCGTAACTTTCCGTGTAACGTGTGATGTCGATCGGAATTTCGGTGACTTCCCATTAGAGTAACTTTGTGTATTCGAAATTTTTGACTCGATTCATGTTGGTGAAATCATATCTTGATCTTTCTTCTTCTTTAGCTCTTTAACTTTCCCCTGATTTCTTCTTGCTTTCTCTAATCTTAAGGTGAAGATGATGTTGCTGACAATAATAATAAAAATAATAATAATAATAATAGTAATAATAATAATAATAATAATAATAATAATAATAATAATAATAATAATAATGTGGTTGAAGAGAGTACAATAGAAATGTCTATTTCGACCGATTCAATAGAAAAAGAACAGAGATCAACAGATTTAGTAATTAATGAACATTGTAATTGTAATTGAAATTATTGTAATTGTAATTGTAGTTGTGAACATTAGAATGTCGAGCTCGCCTACGAATTGGAGTTTGAATTCCAAATTCTTTCATAATTCGTTCTTCGTGTTCTTTTTCCTCGGCAAGTATCATGTCAACCTCCGTAATTTCAACCTTACTGTTTAAAGCAGCTTCACCTTCGGCTATCATATTTGATATTTTATAATTAAGTCTTTCAAAGATAATATCTACATCATCTTCGACATTATTATCAGTATGACTATTCGTATTATTAAAACTATCTACATCATCATCAACATCAACATTATTATCAGTATGACTATCCGTATTATTAAAACTATCAACATCATCCTCCGTATTTTTAATAATACTCATATCAATGGAAGATGATTTGCGACGTACAAATCTACGGCCACGACGAACACGGAATTTTCTTCGTCGTGTAGTTGAATTCGTTGGTGAGTGTGTTGATGTTGAAACGATTCTTTGAGAAGTTTGAATAGTTGGATAATCGATTGTAAGTGAAGGTTTAATTTCAGTTTGAGTAGTTGGATAATCTTGTTTTGAAGATGATGTAGAAATTATAAGTGAAGGTTTAGCTTCAGTTGTGGTTGTATTGGTAGTCGCGAAAGTTGTTGTTGATGATGAAAAATTATCGTAAGGTGGAGGAAGTTCTTCATCTTCAACAGTTTCTACATTTTCACCCCAAGTAGAAACATCTTTTTTCTTATGATCATAGACATTTTCATCATCATCATCGATGTCATCGTAACCATAATTTCGTCTTGTTGAATGACCTTCAGTATTTAATATATTTCCATTTAATATATTAATAGCATCAGTGACAAAAGCGGAAGTATAGGTAGCAAGTTCTACAACTTTATATATAAAGTTTGCGACAACTCCAGGACGACGTATTTTAGAAATTTTTTCTTGTTGTTGATATTTTTTAAAAAACATTTTGGTAAATAGTAATATACATTGGAAGAAATTTAGAGTAAAGAACAACAAAAAAAATAACAAAATCGATTTTTGTCCGGTTAAAATATTAATAGCATCAGTGGTAAAAGTGGAAGTATAGGTAGCAGGTTTTACAACTTTATATATAAAGTTTGCGACAATTCCAGGACGACGTATTTTAGAAATTTTTTCTTGTTGTTGTTGTTGAAAATCTGAAGTTGACTGCATTTTGTGTTGATATTTTTTTTAAAAAAAATTGGAAAAATATATCGGAAGAAATGTAGAGTAAAGAGCAACAAAATAAAATAAAAAAATCGATTTTTGTTGCTAGGTGCGAGGTATTTTTTTATTATATATTCGAGAGTAACGGGTATTGGTAAAAAAAAAAGAAAATTTTTTTTGCGTATTTTTAAAATTCATGTATGTATGTATGGGTATATATATATAATTTTTTTTATACATGTATAGGATGACTCAAAGGATGACTCATGGCTCAAATGAATTCACATTATTAAACTTGCGAGAAAAATGTTACACTTTTTACAATTTGATAAGATGAATACAATTATCACACACAAAAATTTGCACCCGAATCGGAACTAAACGTAATAGCAATATGAGTAATAATAATTAACAACTTTAATTAGATAATTAAATAATATTTATTTGTAATAATGTGATATAAAAGATATACGATATAATGTACATATAAGTAATATATATAATAGTTATTTCACTGTATCCGTACCATGAAGCCCTTTAATATATTTATTTTAACTAACTTTTTATATAGACTTTTTACCCAAATTTTAACTTGAACCGTGGGATAAAATATAATATAAATGTGATTGTAACATGTATTAACTGATGGTACGATAATCTATTGGTAAAACAATTGTCACATAGAAATACATTGTTTCAATTACTCTAGTTATTATATTAAAGAATTACATCGTACATAATTTAGTTATAATGCAAAAATCAATTTTATAAGTATGACTAATAAATAATAATCAGTAATCAAAAAGAAGATCAAATAGATCAAAACGGATTGCTAATATCAGTGAAACGATAAACTTTCACGCGTAGATATCAATTAAATCATTATTTCAATGGTATTATGTGAATTCAATTTTTCAAGTTTAGTCTATTATAAAAATTAGATATTTTTCGCACCGGGACCAATGAATTTGTTTAATAGAAAATTTTAGTATTATAAAGTAAATTATAGATCATAGTTGGTTACAGCAGTTTTTTGTTAATTTAATATAGGTAATAATTAAGTTATTTATAAAATATTATGTATTACATTATAATTATAATATTAGAATGATATAAATTATATTGGGAATTAGTATTTTGATTGGCCAGATTGGCCACATGATCGCGTCATGTTTAGGTTCGAGGTTCGTTTCCTCGGTTCTTTCGGTCTCAAGGTATTTTTCTTTTTTACTTTCTATTTTATTTCTAACTTACATTCTTACACATTTTATTCGGTTCTACAATTAATAAAAGTATGTTTTTTATTATTTTATTTATTTATTTTATTTTGTTTCTATCTTATATTTCGTTTCTTACTAACTTTACTTTATGGTTTATTTTTTACTTGGTTTCCTATCATTATCTTTTGCTACCCAACCTCCTATCATGATCATTTTTTTATTTTTTGTCTCTCATCATTTTTCACCTCATATTACTTCTCATTATTTCATTCTTTTCGTCTCCCATTATTTTCTATTACATCTTTTCATTTTCCACTTCCCATCATTTCTTTTTGTCTCTCATCACTGCTTTTCGTCTCCCATCACTAATTTTCGTCTTCCATACCCCTTCTTCATCTTCTCATTCTTCCTCTTCATCTTCCCACCGCTCCTTTTCATCTCCCATCACTCCTCTTCATCTTCCTATTACTCCTTTTCATCTCCCATCATGTCCTATTTCTCCTTTTTGTTTCCTATCACTTCTCAGTTCTCATTACTCTTTTTTACTCTCTTTTATCTTCTATTACTTTTCATTACTCCATTGTTATTTCATTTTTTTATTAGCATCTTTTTTCTTGATCATTTTTAATTTACTTATCTTTTCTTTTATTTGTATTACTTCATTAAAAAATAAATACAGTAATTTTTCTCTTTAAAATCGTAAATGTATGATTTTAATATTTACAAATAAAATTTCATTAGATAAGATTATTTTGAATAAATATGTTTGCAAAGAAATTTTTTTTTAAAATATCTAGCGATAAAATTTTAAGTTTAGCCGATCAAAAATCAGCTAAGTCATGTGACATATTAACCCCGACAGCAACATTTAGCAATTCCCAATTATATTTACAATGATGTAGTTATTATATTAATGATTTGGTGTTTAGTTCAATTTAATTGAAAAAACCTTAATCATATTTTATTTAATAACTAGAATTAATACAATTAGAAAATTGGGTTTAACAGGAGTTATAGACTTATAATGGAAAATTTTATTTATGTGGTGTGGCGGAGTGCTTATTTTATGTACAATAAATCATAATTGAGGTGAAGGAAGTTTAGTTAATGTACCAAGTCCAATATTTAATTATAATGTCATTTATTACCAACAATGAGATTATTAAGAATTAATTTTAATTCCAAGTAATATATTACGAAGTTTTTTTCAAGAAGTAAATGAATTTAAAATATGAAGAGAATTAAAAATCAATATTATTTTAGACAATCTATATTTTGATTAAAATCGCACAATTTATTACATGATAAAGTTATTTAAGAAAAAATCTGAGTTCTTAAGCGATACATGTTTTAGGCACCACGACAGACTTGTAATCTGGCGCTTGACTTTATTTTCGCCAATAGTTAATCATCGTAATAATATTAAAATGTCGATAGTTTATTGCGTACAATATTGAAACGATAATAGGTATCTGCAAAATTCGTTGTAAAATTCCATTATACATCAAAAATAATTCAAATACAATAATGTTAAATTAATTTCTAGTAATATAATAATAAGGTATAGTAATAAGAATGAATATAAAGTCTTAAAGCATCCCTATAAAAATTTTATCCGTTATTCTGTAAAAACTCCGTAAAAATGAGCCTTTCACGGATCCATTCACGGAAAATGTAAATATTTCGATAAATTCCGGGATATAAGGTTATAAATTCCGGAAATATGAGCCTTTTACGGAAAAAAAAGACGTGGTACATATTATTGAAATTGTTGAAATTTCCTTTTAAATTTCAATGACGTATATATAGGATGGCAAAAAACATGTTTAAAACAATTTTGGCGTTTTAAAACATGTTTAAACGTGTTTTAAAACATTAAGCATTTTACCAGCCTTTACTACGTTATACATATTTGCAATAAAAATTTAAGCATTTTATCATATAATATATATTTAGAGTAGACCTTGTTGGGAATTTTATTTTGTAATAGCTTAGTGATACTTGTGATCCTTTACTATTCGTTAAATAAAATGTGCGCTAACTCTTAAAAAAAAAAAAATTATATAATATATATTAATTTTAAACCTTCTTATATTTTTGATCAATTAAATCAATAGCTACACTTTTGACGAGGTGTTTTACGTAACTTTTTCAAAGTGCTTACGGACCACGAAAATTACGCAATAATCATCCCGATCAATGTTTTACAATCAAATAAAAAACGTTTTAAAACATAAAAACTGATTTAAATTGTTTTAAAACATCTTGTTTTAAATCACGTGCCATTCCTCCGTATATATCATTGATTAACAAATATAGATAACTATAAATAACTGTAGTACATTGCTTGTACTACTAGTATTTTGCATAAATATTGTAAATATTGAATTAATTTTCAAACACTATACTTTCCCCTCTTTTTAATAAAAAAAATGTCTCAATTAAGCGAGGATATTCTTTATTTAATATTTAAAGTATTGTAAGATGATAAAAGGACACTTTATTCATATCTTTCAACCAATAGAACTTGGTGTAAAACAGCTGTACCAATTTTATGGAAGAATCCTTGGAAGTTAAAGGATTCAGGATGGAAAACAATTGTTAAACGTAATCATCTCACATTTATCAAATGAATCAAGAAATACTTTAAAGAATATATGTATCGATTTGTTACCTTTTTTAACAAATCCATATCAAAAACCTTTATTTGATTATATTAGTTTTTGTAGTCATTTGGATTTAGTTAGTATTGATTATATAATCCTGAAATTTACGAATAAAGAATCAGAATCTAGTAGTATTTTGACAAATGAAATAATTAATCTTTTTATTAATGGAAGTAGAAAATTTACACACCTTTATATCCCTTATAATTTTAATTTTCAAATACATCTTATTCCTGAAGTTAGAAGTTGCCTCTCAGAAATTGAAATCCTTTCATGTAATGCTAATATAAATGATGATATTGTGGCCGGATTAGCAGATATTTGCAAATCAATCCCTATAAATAAAATATGTCCGGAATATATCCGGAAAATATCTGGACATTTTTACTGTCCGGAAAATGCATAGGAAATGTTCCAAATCTTGATCGTTTCCGACATTCAGAATATGTCCGGAATTTGTCCAGAATTCGGCTATGTCAAGAATTTGCCATGAAAGATGATTAGCAGATGCTGATGATCATCACTATATCCACTTTAACTTAAATTATATCACAGATTTATAGTATTTTTTCCTTCTCTGCAATTTTAATTAATATGACAAAGA
>QZLH01000443.1:51042-77769 GCA_003833135.1 Oehlia diaphana | reverse complement strand
ACTGGACATATTCTGGATAGAAACTGGACATTACAAAAATTTTGAAAATTAAATTGTGTCAAACAACTGGACAATTTCCGGACGTATCAAGTATTTTCTGGACTATTTTCAGACATTACATAGACAATTTCTGGACATTTATTTTTTATAGGGAATTAAAAGATTAGAACTATTTATAAATGATGATAATTATAGACTAATTGAAGCACAACAAAATTTTTTTAATCTTGATTTAAAAGTGCATCGAGACAGACCTTATACAAAATTGCTTGCATCTTTTATTAATTTGAAAGTATTAGAATTAGATTGTGGTTCTAATACTTGGAAATGCTTAGGAATTTATCTTTACCTTACCTACAAATTCTAAGAACTAATAATTTCCAATCAAAGGTTTAATAAGTTTAATTGAAAATACAAAAGGATATCTTGTTGAAATAAAATTGATGATACATATCTTTATAGAGTTGTTAATAAAAGACTCTCATTCAGGTTATTTATCAAAAATGTCCAAATCTTATATTTCTTAAATTAATATTAAGAAATGACAATATTTTAGAATTTGAAAATTTATTAGTAAATCATTGTCAAAATTTAACTGGATTATATATTCTTATTAATGAATCTATTGGTGAGTTTGATTGGGAGAAATTATTTGAAATATTAAATATATCTTCACCAATAAGTTTATTTAAATTTAAATTTAGATTTCATTATTTTTTTTTTTTCACCAAAATTAACTTCTTTAAAACTATTTTTTGATAATTGGAAAGATAGACATTCTATATATTACAATTAAGTCAAATGGAAAAATGGAAGGTGATATAGAAAATTTAATAGTGGAAAAATATAAATCAGGAATAGTAAAAAGATTTAATAATATGATTCTTAATGATGAGTTTGAATGGATTTAAAAATGATATAATTGAATTGTATACTTTTTAGTTATCATTATAATAACATAAATTTATGTAGATTTTATTGGATACTTAGTTGTTTAAGATCAATAGATGATTATCATATACAGTATATATTCTTATTTCGGTTACAAAATTGAAAATTTCCAAATTCTCAATAAATTGCTTATTGTTCTTACTTTCTGTATTCATGGTTTACTAAAATACTTTTATTTGTCGCAACAACCCTATTTTTTTTTTTAAACGAAGTCAAATATATTACTTTATTTAGAAATAAGAAAAATTACAAAAAAGGAAAGGATCCACATTATATAACATTTAGTAAAGAACACGATCAAACTATACTATAATAATATTAGGGACTTAAAAAGTAAAAATATTATTTCAAAATAATGTAAAAAAAAATAAAATATTATTTTTTAAAAAAAGTAAAAAAAAAAAAGTAACTTCAAATAAATAACTATGATTAACTAAATTATACGCAACGTGATTTATTCATGACTCATTATCTTATGAGTCATGACTAATATATATTACAACATACTTATTACTTAATTTCCACGTTACTTACGTAATACAAGATATGAGTAATTTTTGTAGTTAAGTTCCCACATAATCATGCCAAAACAGATTTTTGAGAAAATTTTGACCCTTTAAAGTTTGTGGCGCAATATAAGGTATCACTCCATATATTTCATTATTTGATGATTCTATTATTTACATCCTAGATCTTTAATTTTCCATTCACTACTACTATTTAAATCATATAATATGTTTCCACTATGAAAATCTCGATGCATAAATTTTTTATCATGAATAGTTTTAAGCCTATAAAAAAAAATAAAAAATCAATTATCTAATTTAAAGAGTATAATTAGAAAATACCGAAATGAAACTTGATCTAAAATATGTATTTTTTGTTACCATGTAATATTTGAAAATTCTTCTGCAAATGCTTATGTAAATCTCCTCCTGACGCAATATTTCCATCTCATAACTATTAAATATATAATCCCCTAATTCAGGAACTTTTGTAAAACCATACGTTTCAATGATATAACCATTATAGTTTTCAAAACAATGTTGAAGTGTTTTCAATTATTTAAATGCAAAGATTAAATTAAATTAAAAATTAAGTTTATTTAAAAGAAATTGTAAAGATGTTTAAAATACTTTACCTCATTTGAGAAATATTTGCCAATATTTTTAGAATTTTCAAATCGTTTTAAATAACAGTTTTATCCATATATGACCAAGTTGCTTTATATACTGTGTAATACCATAACCTCCTTTTGTCATTCTTTTATACCTTTAAATTAAAAATAAGGTATCCATCTAATTAACTTTACAAACTTTTTTTTGATACCAATTTCTCGGAATGTTTATAAAAATTTTTAGTTTCCGTGGCTCAAAAGTAGGTATAGGTTAAGAAAATTGTTTACGTGCCCAAATTCTTTGAATAAAAATAGGATGGAGATTTACCAAGATTTTTTGAAATGAATAAAATAAATAAATTAAAAAGAAAATTAATTAAAAATATTTATTTGTGTAGGTCTATGTAATTTACCTTTGAGATATAAAGTAAAACATTTAATCCCGGCCTCATATAGATAGCCGGGAAATTACTAGTAATTTTAGTTTAAAATAGTTTTATAGTTAATATTTAATGGGTTACACGCTCCAGGGATTACCCATTTATTTCATGGGAAGGGGATTTTTTTCCCTTTGGGAAAACCCCTATTATTCCGAACTCTCCATGAAATAAATAATACTAATAATGAATAATCCAAACTTATCGTTATTAGTTCAATTATACGTAAATAATTTTGCAAGCAATTTATCGCATAAATTTTAATGATTAACTTCCTTTTTGATAATGCTGGGCAGAATTTGCGCAGATCTCGATCTATTTTTACATGTACTGTACATTACTGTACATGTAACTCAAGTCGTGCAATATGATATTATGACCTTTGAGCGATACTGTATATAAATAGGTAACAAGAGATCGGCAGTCACGCTTATCTTCAGGGCCAGAATTACTCAATGCCGCCTTGGAATTGTCCAGAAAAGGAATGATCTACACATTATTTTGGTTCATTCTACACAAGCTCTGACGCTCTGTATTGTTACCTTTTTGTGTAACTGCTCAAGGTCCCTCGTACAATATTGAATCTTAAATAAAGGCGTAACTATAATTTCTGTAATCCTCCATAAGTTTCATTCAAAATTTCGGTAAAAAAAAAAAAATGCCTTTTGAATATTCTCAAGAAGTTATTGACGATTATGAAAAATTATTTGAAAGTGAAGAAGAATATGATGTTATTATTTATGCTGGCGAAAATGAAAATATAAAAGAATTTCATGCACATTCACTTGTATTACGTACAAGGTCTCAATATTTTCGTACGGCATTCTCTAAGAAATGGTCTGAAAAGAAAGATGAAAAATTTATTTTTAGGAAACCAAATATTTCTCCTCAAATTTTTCAAATGATTTTAAGGTAACGTATAAAATGTTATATAAAAGTAATAATGATGTAAATTATATATTTTTTAAAAATTTTAGTAAATTTTTTTTTTGTTAAAAATTTCAGGTTTATTTATTGCGGAAAGATTGATTTGGAGAAATTACAAGTACCTGATATTTTAAAACTTTTGATGGCAGTAGATGAAATTGATATTCAAACTTTAGCCGAAAACATACAAAATTATTTGACTAAACATCAAGTTGAATTTTTGGAAGAAAATCCTATTGAAATTCTTGAAGCAACTTGTCAAAATGAATCATTCACAATTTTATGGAATCTTTGTCTAGGAAAAATTTGTGAAAAACCCGAAATGTTATTTAATTCTGATAAGTTCATCACTTTAAAAGCAGCTTTATTGGAGTTACTTTTGAAAAGAGATGATTTATCATTGGATGAAATTGTTATCTGGGATAATTTGATTAAATGGTGTTTGGCTCAACATCCTGATATTTCACAAAATCCTACACAATGGAATAAAGATGAAATTGCAATATTGGAGAGAACTATTCATAAATTTATTCCGTTAATAAGATTTGATCATATCTCTTCAGAAGATTTTATTATTAAAGTATATCCTTTTAAAGAAATAATACCAAATGATCTGGTTAATAACAAGCTTGTATATCACATGGCTCCAAATAAGCAATTAAATGTGATTTTACAACCTCCAAGACAACCAAAATGTATTTACGATTCTATTTTACTTAGGTCTCAACATTTTGCTATTTTTTCTGATTGGATTGAAAAGAAAAATGATTCTCATTATAATATAGAGAATATTCCTTACAAATTCGATTTACTTTGCCGTGCTAGTAGAGATGGTAACACATCTGAAGCATTTCATGCTAAATGTGATCACAGAGGTGCCACTATAATTATAGCAAAAATTTCAAATTCGAATCATATTGTTGGAGGATATAATCCACTTTTTTGGGATACAACTAGTGATTGGAAGTCTACAAATAATAGTTTTATATTCTCATTTACAAATACAAATGACTTTCAAACTGCAAAGGTAGGTCATGTTGCTAATACAAGTTATGCTGTGCGATGTAGTTCAGCTTATGGACCAATATTTGGTGGTGGTTATGATTTATTTCACAGTATTGATAGTACTTGGAAAAGTCATAAACACTCTTATCCTGAAATTGATATACCACAGGATCGTAAGATGGGCAATTATAATGTTTTTAATATAGAGAATTATGAAGTGTTTCAAGTTGTTAAAAAATAATCTAATTAACATATCATATTTTAAATTAAAATTGTAGTTGTTAGTTTTCTTTTAATAACAAATATATTAAGTTAAAAAGTAACAATTTCATGTGGTGGAACATTACTATCTTAATGTCAGCTGAATTAGAATTTGTGTAATAATATAAAATAATTATGTCATATTTATTATTTACTTATTTATTATATTCGATTTTATTTGCAAATACATCTTGAGTTTATGACGTTATCCTTACGAAAACTATATAAAACTATTTATTATCTGGTGTTTAGTGTTGTTAAAACTATCATCAATTATATCCCCAAATTTTTTAATTGTTCTACTTAAATAAAACCAAATTTCTAATATAATTATGACTTTACTAAAACGCAACATTGGTACTAAGATGAGGTTGAATTCGACAGCGACCAGGATGACGTATTGATACTACTGGATAAAGCTTTGATGGTAGATTATTCCATTCTAACATATTCCGATACCTTTTACCATTGACTGTAAAAGCACAAGTTCTTCTATTCATATCTAAATGAACTGTAACTATTGTACCATCTCCAAAGTTAGTACAATAATTTTTTATTAAAACTCTAGAATTACGACAATGGCCATTAGAACTTAATACCCATCCAGTAGATTGATTTCCTGCAGATTTTTCATAATTAAAATTTTCCGATGAGCATACTCCAACCCAAGCACTATCACAATTTACCTCAATAATAACATCCCATTCAAAAATACCTTTATTCTCTAATAACATTTTACCTCTAACACTTCTATGTTTATATTTATAATGCCTTTTACCCGCTAGTACAATTTTTCCATCATCTTTAATAATGAGGTTTGATCCACATGCTGACATATCCCAAACATAATCAGATTCATTAATTGAATTTCCACGAGTATTACTTAAATTTGAATCACTTGATAATGCTATGTTTCGATAAGCACTTTGAATTATTTCGATTGGAATAATATTTAATGGTTCAATAATATCAGATATTATTAACGCATTAATTCTTTTGAAATCAATAAATTTAATCAAAGGCTTCAATTTTTTTGCGATTTGTTTATTGATAATAAATTCATTTTTTACTTGAACTGAATTACGTATTTGTTTTAAGGGTGGTAATCGGTCCATGAAAATATTATATGCATAATTGGAAACTTGTTTTGCTGCAAGAATAACACTATATCGAAAAACTTCATACTCTGGTGTCGCAAAAGTCACTTCCTTTTCATATGTATAAGATAAAAGATATTTAAGACCTGTAATAGACAATCGACCAAATTCAATAGTATTTAATGGAATAATTGCTACCATTTCAATCAATGAATTTAAAAGAATGTTATCTTCTGTTAATGGAATCATTTCCGTAAGCTTAGATAGTAACTCTGGAGTTACAAAATTAACATTATTTATTGAGTTTATAATAAAATCCTTTAGACTCGATAATTGAAAATAATCTGCAGTGAAAAAAATTTCAATTATATTATCTTCTGTTAAAGATTCTTCTTTAATAGATCCTGAGTAAATATATTCTATTATGATTTTCATCACAACAGAATTAATGCTTGGAAAAGAAATTTGGTTCTCATAAGTTACCTTCATCCCATTATAAAGTAAACTATCAAATACTTCTGATCTTGCTGCTAAAATTGCTTTACAAGCAAATAATTTCTTTTCATCTTTACATAAAATTTCTATATCACTATACTTTGGATTATTTATTAATGTAATTAAATCTTGTCCTAATGAATCTCCTTTCATATTTCTTAAAATTTTTTTTTCTCAGAAAATAGAAAATTTTCGATGATTCTACTAAACCCTATTTATAAATGACCTGGGGAGTCATAATTACAATTAATGGTTTAATAGTAAAATTGTATGTAGAATATGTTTACGTATTCAATAATATGATATTAGTAATTTAAGAATATGTGTAACATTTCTAAGTTGCTCATGTGACTTTGACGAATTTTTAATATTTTGTCGATAGAGTATGATATGAGTGAGTATATGACCCTCGTTATATGTATAATATGGTCAAATATCAGCTATACTGTATAGAATTTAATATGAAAGTGGATTACCAATTTTCAGCATCCGGCATACCATATATACTGTAAAACAGAGATCATATCGTACTCATTATCTAGTATATTCGAGATCGCAATATTTTTACTATGTACTAAACAACTTTTTGTTTGGATGCCCAAATTATTTTTTCTTGTGGCGCACTCATATATTTTCATAAAGGAATACAGTACTAATATCAAAAAAAAAAAAAAATAGTAGTTATAAATATTATGTGAAACATGAATAAATTTTTATGTTTTTTTTTTTAAAGGTGATATATAATTTTTAATTGGTCAATTTCTTAGTAATTGTTAAAAATTCTTTTTATTGAGACGCGATCATAAAATAATTTTTTTCACTGAACTATAATTACAAACCAATTTTTTTTTTAGATTCAATTTTAAGATTCGATTATTAACTCGAATAGATTCGATTGAATTTTTGAATAATTTGATTTTGGTAAAATCTCTCAATTTTTTTTTATTATATAATAAATATAGGAAATATGATGTAAACGTGAAAAAAAAATCAATACTAGAAAACAGTTAAAAGCGGTCTACAGAAAAAAATGATATTTTCTTTCTTGATTTTATAAATGAAGCAAATAATGATAAACTCACTAGAATTTCTAAATAAATAATATTTATCGAACAAAAAGATTATTAAAATAATTTTAAGTTTACAATTGTTGCAAATTATTTTCATGTCAAAGAAAATTCTGTATGAAAAAATATATATATAATTATTTAATATATAAAAAACATAGGGATAAGGTACTTTTAGAAAGTATACGTACTTATGCAGGGGTTTTGGTATGCAAAATTAACACTTAACGGTCTTAAAAATAAATAACTAGAAAAAAAATAGGCAAATTAATCTCCTGCTGACTTTTGATTATATAATGATTTTTTTATTGGTCTTAATGATAAATGTACAATGTTTATTTTATGAATTTAAAATTGTTTATTATATAAAATGTGTTATAATAAAAAATATATACGCTAAATTTGTATTAAAAATACAAATATTAATAACTGAAATTGTACGCAAATCAAAACGCATCCTACCCCTACTACCCCTACATAGTAAAAAAAATCTCAAAACTATATAAATGTTAATTGATTTTTCACACTTGCATAAAAACTCATTTATTGCTCATAATAATTGTCATTAAAGGTTGGTAATTGGAAATTATTATTTGTAATTAATACTGCATGTCATAAACTAAAATGTATTTTTTAATACTGGACGTATTTATACCACCTTTGTAAATCATTTTTTTAACAATTGTAGTAAATCTATACGTAAATCTATACTATATTTTGTTCGTATACATTAATCGACTTATTACAGCTGGATAACATAATTTGTCTAATAATTGAGAATCGACACAATACATTCATGTTTTAAGAAAAAAAAAAAAAAAAGTAAAACTACTTGTTTCTAGCACTCTCCAAAGTTGTCCACGCAAATTAATAAATAAAATTACCAGATTACAGGATGCAAAAACCGGGCAATTGGTCCAATAATTGTCCTATAATTATAATGTCCTGTAATTATAATAACCCAATAATCCACAACGTACACAAAATTCTGAAAACTACAATAATATATTCATATATGATATATCTGATATGAAAAAAAAAAAAAAATTAATTAACGAATAATCAGAACGATTACTTGTAATTAATATTTTGAATATTTTGGAAATGGCAATTTTTCTCCAATAAAACCACCATCACATCATCATTTAATTAACTGTATACTGATTTTATTATAAATATCGCGATATTAGCCAGTTCTGTCAATATATGTGACCTGCACTATTCCTTAGTTAATTTTATGCTACAGTAATATCGTGTTACAAATTTTGGCCCAATTCGAGGACTTTAATACTTTAGTAAACATTACTAAAATAATTTTTACAAGCATAATATTGTATCGTACTCTGAATATATTATCTTGCCGCTTTAATTCGTATGATTAATTTAGTTTATTTTTTTTTTAATTCAAGATCCACGACCTACCGAACGATCATAATATTATCAATGTTTTACAAATAATAACCTGCATCAGCATGACAATTTGTTTTTTACTTTGAAAGATACAAACATATGAAATGCATCCCAGGATATAATATTTACCATCGCATAACTTTGACAATATACAGTACTGTATATGAATTACAGTAATAAAAGATAATGCGTAATGTATAATTTCTTTATTAGATCTATTATTTTATTTGCTTGAGTAAAAGTAATATAAATGTTCCACGATAGAATCTTCTTTCGTCACAAGTTTGATTTATAGTGATACAGTAATAATGATCGATCATGAAATCTAACCTAAAATGTCAATTGTTTATTTTTAACTTTTTTGAAAAACATTTTTTAATAATGTTTAGTGAATAGTGAATATGAAACATAAATATGCAGTACTAAATCATTAACTTGTTGTGTTCAATGCCGAATGACTAATTTATCCGTAGTTACCCAATGTATCAGTGTATCACATTTTTAATTCGGATAAACCAATTTCAATATTTTTAATGTTTTCAATGTTTAACAAATAATAATTGATGCAACATCAATATGATAAGTATATAATAATGTTACGCGTTATTTCGTTATCATTTCATCTTTGTAAAAAAAGTATTTCGTTGTTTCCAAAAATGTCATGATTTGCTTTCTTAGAAATTATAAATTATCTTTTTTTTTTTATTTTATTAGAAAGAAGAAAATTTTTATTTAGTTAATAAATAAAAAATAAACCATGACCTTTTTAAGTAGAACATTATGGCTTCTCATTATGATGTTATCATCATTACTTACTACAATCGCTATAAAATACTACGAGGATTTACCTGACCTTCGTTTGGAAGGTACAAGCACATATGATAGTGGAACAATTATATTACTTTTCACTCAAGGAAATGACGAAATAAGGGACAACACAACAATTCATTTACGTATCATCCTTAATAATGATACGGTTCTTCCGCCAATTAAAATTGATTGTAGTTCGCTTCCTAATCTTATTCCTAAATGTAGAAAAAGTAAAGATGCAAGTGGATCATGTTCTTTAAGTCCAACAGCATTAATAGACGGATATGTTCTTATAGAGTCAGTTGATGAGTCAAATCACAAAAGACAGATGATTGTATCATGGGACGAAAAAATACATAAGTAATGTTCAAATATGTAATATAAAATTAAATTGAATTTATCCCGCCTGCTTCGTATGGATTCCGTTAATCAATTATTTTTATTATATTTAGAGTACTTGAAATGAATGATTATCAAACAACTGTCGCACTTAATTCAGAACGAACTTTTTTTATAACAGAATTAAAAGATAGTAAAACACTAATATGGAGCAAATTTATCGTCCAGTATGTATTTATCTTATTTATATTATTTTTTTTTTTTTAAATTCATAATAATTAATTTCATCTCTGAATTTTATTAGAGATGATAAATCACTAATAAATGTCGATGGATCATATAATGTACTTAAAAATAATACTATTATAAAAACGTATGTATCAATTAATAATTCGATTTCGTGGTTTATAAAATATATTTATTTATTTTTTTTTTTTTGAATTCTTAGTCATACCGTTTTTTCTCTAGTTGAAGGAGGTTACGCTACTACAATCTTAACAAGAACTAAATTATATGATACTAATATACTTAATATACTTGATGAAGTTTACGTTATGTTTTTTAAAGATGATGCTCCAAAAGAGTTTCTACTTCATTCTTTAACTTCATATGAAGGAGAATTAAAAGTTTTTGGAGGAGGTAATATAAAATAATTATAATTCTTTACTTGCATGTAAATTATATTCCTGATACGAGGTCCAAATATGCTTAAAGCGATACACGATAAACAAAGGATATCCCCGTATCCTTCCGGTATTTTACTAAAATAATTATTTTTATTTCATTTAGTTTACGCAAATTCTTTTGATGGATCAGGACATATATACGATTTCATACATAATAGCACTGATCTACGGATTCATTTTTTGTCAAACGGAGCAGTAACTGCTATTGATAATAATTTTCATTTTGATCTTTCAAACTTTGCTATTCCTACACCATTATTTTATGGTGGTTATATAAAACAATATTTTTTTAATAATTCAGTAATTGTTTATGATGATTATGATAGAATTAGAAAAGTGTTTGATATAACTTCACTTAATGGAATTATGCAGAAAAAATTATTATTATGGTCTGTAAATTTTGATAATGATCAATCATGGGAAATAAGTTATCATTCATTGGATTTAACCGACCCTACAGGTAAAAACTTTATTTTTTAAGTAATAAATATTTTTAAAATCCATAATTTAAATAAAATTTATTTTATTAGATTCCCGTTTCATTTTTCAAAATCCCAGCATTGAAGGGACTTATCCAATAATTAACGAAACCATTCAAATTCCAAGTGAAACTGCAACCGGAAGGCAACTTGACTTTATTATAAACTTTAATAGACCCATTATGTTATCCAATGGAAATATAACTATATATCAGTATATAAATAATGATGATATTATTTTAAGACAAATAATTCCTGGACAATCCGAATTTTGTCAATTAATCAATAAAACAGCAATATCAATAAAAGTTTTTGTTAGTACATTACATCAAATTAATGTCAAATATGGAGTTAAAGTGGATAATAATGCTATTAAAATTCTATCTAATGGAGAACCTTTATTAGGAATTTCAGAAAGAATTTGGACTTTTTATGCATGTATGTAAGATGACACTCGTATTTAGTTGATAATAATTATAATTTTACTGATTATCAAATTTTCATACATTTTTCTAGCTTTGGAAACTCCAGAAAAATCAGCAGGTATTTATTAATTAATTAATTTATTATTAAATAAATTATATTATTAATACTTTCTTACATCCTATAGATCAAGTTACAATTACCGCTCGCTTAATACTTGACGATGAAAATTATAAAAAAATTAGTTTAAAATATAGTCGTTCAATTATTCTTCAAACACTCAAAGATGAATTGGTTCAAGCGATACCAATTGATCCAGAAAGATTAAAACTCAATGAAAAAGTTCAAAATGAAAACACAAATAAACAAGTATTAATTTCTCTTACTATTATGCCACCCTCTGAATATAATGGTAATGAAAGAAATACAAATTCTATATTAAAAGATTTAGATGAATTAATTAAACAAAAGAAATATAATCTTATATCAAATGGTAAAATTACAAAATTTTTGGATGAATACTATGGAGCTCAAACATTACGTAAGTTATATTTGTTATTATATTTAACTTTATTTACAGTTATTTACTGTATATTACATTCATTTAACAGCTGATTTTTGGACGAGGTATGAATATCAATTGATCATTTTGGCACTTGTAATCATAATTGTGGGTTGTGCAATATTTTATGCGAATTATAGATGTTCCGAGGTAATTATATCATTTTAGATCTATTCATGATTTTATATACTGTATAATCAGATTGATAATTCTATCATTAATATAATTAGGGAAAAAATTTATCAATAATAAAAATAGTAGTGATTATATTCGATTTAATCTTAGATATTTTATTTGTCACTACGAGTGCAAAGGATGCACTTCATTTATTTGTTTTCAGGTAATTTATTACATATTTTTTTTTTCTTTTTAGGAATTATTATAATAATAATTATTTATTATCTAATTTTAGTCTTTTATCGGTTGTAATTCCAATCGTATTTAATATGACGATAACTATATATTCATTAATTCAAGAAATTATTTATAATGAGAATTTTAATAATTGGTGTAAAAAAAATAGTTTAATTATTTCAATATTTACGATATTATCAAGTGCAGATGTTGAAGCACTTCACGTTCTTTCATCAAAAATTGCTGGATTCAACGTTTTTTCTGCACCTCCACTATCAAATAAAATATCAACCCTAATATTTTGGACCGGTTGTATTAATATATTATTGGAAGATATCCCACAATTTATTATTCAGGTATGAAATTATATAACATTATTTGGAGTAATATAATTAATATAATCTAATATTCTTTTTTATTATTATTATTATTATTATTTATTATTATTATTAGATTTATTATAGAAAAAGTATCATTGTTTATACAATTGTTCCTACTCTATCACTTATTTCGAGTTTTGTAACATTATGTATGAATTTTATTGGAAAAATTTATTTCTTTTTTATGCATCTCCATAAAAATAAGAAAACTAATAGCTCATTAGTAATTTAAAGTCGAAAAATTAAAATTTTGCTTTATAATTATTAACATTTAATTATTATATAAAATATAAGAATAATTTAAGTCCAAATGAATTTTTCAACCGATAGTTAAAAATATCGAGCCGAAGATCAAAATATTATCGAACGGATATTATGGTCATATGATCAAACTATCTAATATATGTCAGAATAAAAGAATTATTCGGACAATGTTATTTCTTATAATCCGTTTATTAATTAGAGGATGTAACAATAATATAAAATTATAAATTTGGCTGTATTGACGCGCTAATTCTATAAAACGTACATTATAATTGTAGCAACCCTAGCAAGTTAAAGTTAATTATCGAAGTTTTCAAAATTCTGTGTACGTTGTGATTTCTGAGTGATTATAATAACAGGACGATTACAGGACGATTACAGGACAACATTGTCCGATTTTGTCCGGTAATCGTCCTGTAATCTAATAATTTTTTAATCAGATGATCTATAAGGGGTAGCAAAATTTTGAAAAGCTGATCACGTATGCCAATATTTTAGAAAACATAGACGTGTATCAATCAGAATTTGGATGTGAAGAATTCTAAATATTTCAACATTATGCCGAACATTACATCTTGGATATACGCACAAAAAAGTATACTAAATTTTCAATATAATTATTATCCCCGAAACATTTATTTTAATAATTAACATATGAATATAAATATGATATGAATCAATAATTCAGTTCATTCATATGATAATATGAGTTACGCTTAACTATAAACAAAAAAAAAATTATCACGTAACAATCCGATATCCGATATACTGGACCGGATGTCGGGTTCAAAATTTTACTTTGTCCCGAATAATATGAAAACAGCTGTAATGAGTTTCTTAAAGTCAGAAATACGCCAATCTAAATATCATATACTATGTAACCAATCTTATTATTAACCTTTATACAATTTTATTAATTTTTATAATTACATATCTAAATTCCCCATTATTCATGTAAAAAAACTAATGCTAATTTTTACTATAAATTAAATATCGGCTGGAGGATGGATATTAATAAAATTATGACTATTTCTTTTTAAGAATATAACACGATCAAACAATTCAGGTTTAATTCTAGATCTTTTAGCAGTTAGAAGATTATCTGCATCTGAGAATAATCTTTCAGAAGGAGTAGACGCTGCTCGGATGGCCAATATCTTCCTAGCTAATTGACTAATAATTGGAAATTTTTCTTTTCTTTCATTCCACCAAGCATATGGATCTTTTTCAAATGGGATTTCTTCTAATTCTAAATATTCAATTACTTCATTTTCAGCTACTGTTTGTTTGATAAAGGCATCAAAAAGAGATCGTTTTTTTCTCTGCTGTGGTGAAGCTGAAGGTAAAGGATTTGATTGATCTAATCTTATAGTATTATATCTTTCATGTAATTCATCCTCTGCATCCTTTTTTTGCTCTTGTGTAGCAAATTTTAATTTTTTGAAACGTGGATCAAGAAGAGCGGCAAGAAGAGCTTCAGGAGATGTAGGATCGAAATAGTGAATCAACGCTTTATACAAATTCTTTTTAATTAAATCAAATAGCCCATAAGTATTAACAGGCACATTAATATTAATTTTTTCTTGTGATTCAACTTGATTTTCATCGATTTCCGGAGCTTCATCAAAAGCATCACCAGCTTCATCAAGATTAAAATTAATTACGGAGATGGTTGATGGGAGAACATTCATCATAATTACTGCAATAGTAGGATTGATACTACTATAAGTACAATATTTACTTCCGCCTAAATAATTCGTTGCTTCTGCAAAATAGAATAGAATTTCTTTTAAGTCATGAATTAGTATCCATTCATCTTCAGTTATCATTATATTTTTTAATCTTTTTGCATCCTTTCGGGAATCAGAATCAGATTGAAGCTCAAGATAATTAAGTAATTCTTTAATATATCCCTTTAATTTTAATAGACGACACCAAGCTAAATAGCTGGAATTCCATCGAGTTGAGACATCAGCAATGTTATTAAGGTATTTAGCAGTTTCGGAAGAATTCTGGTAATAAAATATGTAAAATATGATTAAATATGATCAAATATATTAATTAATAAAATATTCATTAAAACATACTATAGGTTCTTCATCATCTTCATAGTTAGCAAGAGAAGGGTGTTCTTTTTGAATGACCGTAAGTCTTTCAGATTGTTTAGGTGTCATAAAAAAGTCTGTTAGGCGCTTCACCCGTAAAATTAAGTTTCGTGCTACAAACAATCCCTTTCCCACTACCAATTGCAATGTATGTGAAAAACAACCAATCCAACTAATTCCACCTAGTAATTTTACGCATTTTTTCATATTAGACGCGTTATCTGTTATAATTGTTGTTGTAAGGTGCCGAATTTTCCATTGATTTAAAATATCTTCAATACATTCTGCTATATTTTCAGCAGTGCGAGGATAGCGAACATATTGAACAGTGAGGATAATTTCCTTAAGAGTAAAATCTGAATCCAGGTATGAACAGGTAATTCCAATAAAACCCTTTCTATTTCGGCCAGTCCACAAATCTGTTGTTAATGATACAGATGTGGCTTCTTTTATAATTTGTTCTATTATTTTTGGTTGCATATAATTATATGCTTTATTAATGATCGCCTTTATGGTTTTTGCTTCTGGAACTAGAAATGTAGGATCCAATTCGTTACAGAAAATGCGAAATGATGTGCTGTTGACTACCGAAAAAGGTAGTAAATCGTCAACAATCCAATTGGTTAAAAACTGCTGAAGTTCAGTTTGTCGCTTTTCTGTATGTTTTTCTATTACACTAAGTTGTTTTTCCTATACATCATATTTAATAAAAAGATTGTTAGTTACGAAAATAATAATAAAACATGATGTTTATTAATTTTAGAATATTGTACCTCAGGTTGTAATCCAACTTTAGTAATTTGATGAGCAGACCATAAATGACTATTTCCGTTACTTGTTGAACCATCATGTTTAAATTGTACATTACATATTGTCCCATCTTCCTTTATTACTTGGCAAACTATAACTGGTTCGTTATTATCATTAAGGTCTTTAATAAAATGCTCCCATATCCAGCTAGTTCTCTTTCTTGTACGTTTTTGTTTTTTTGAGGGTTGGATCAAATCTTCATGAGAAGGAACGCTTGGAGAAGGATTGCTTGAAGTAGTCAAGAAAGATGTAATTTGACTTTGACATGACATTTGAAATATAAACGTTTAAGAAAAAAATAAAAAAAGTTAAAATTTTAACTCAATTATAAATAAACTTATCGGGATCACCTGACACGTTATTCGGATAACCGTTATGGTGGAAAATGACTTTCGGGGTAGCTGCGACCCGTTACCCGTTTATCCGGATACTTGTATATGAGTATCCGAGTTATGGCGGGAGATATCCGTTTTGTATCCGTTTTATGTTGACACAATATATACCCGGTAGTCGCCACAAAAAAAAATAATTTATGAAAATTTTGACCTAAAAAGATTCTCATTAATTCTGGTCAAATTATAATTTTCGTCAAGAATTAAGTGGTGCCTAAAAGACTTCTTTAATTTGTTTTATGTTTGATAAATTATTATATATTTATTGAGAAAAGAACAGGTTTTTATCCCGGTAATACCCATTAAAAAATAAACGGGTAATACCCGTTTTGGAGTCGGGTAACGCATTTTCTGACCGGCAGCTTTACACACATCAATATCAAATTTGCTAAAACGCTTCAGCACAAGGGTTTGTATCAATTTATTAATTAAATCTTTCATTTATTTCATTCAAAAACTGAAGAAAAGTAGGAATAATAGATGATGCAAAAAAACAACGTTAGTAGCGAATAGCGACATTATCTGAAGAAGAAAGAAAAAAAAATCAATACATTTTATATAAATTATTTAGATGAATCACAAGCTTCTACTGTAGAATCAGACAGAATCTTATAAGTTCAATTGACCGTGAATAAAAAAAATAATCACGTGATACTACAAAATTAGCCACAGTAAATCTATTAAAGAATGATAAACAAGAATTACTAAAATAACTAACAATTAATTTCCTACACCGCCATAATTACATGTGATTGAGTTTCATAAAATGATTTACAAGTCGTACAATATTCGAGTTTAAATAATTTAAGTTTCTTTTAAAATCTTTGTTTAAATTATGCCTTTCGAATGTCCTCAAGACGTTACTAATGATTTGGAAAAATTACTTGAAAATGATGAAGAATATGATGTTATTATTTACGCTGGTGAAAATGAAAATATAAAAGAAATTCATGCACATTCAATTATATTGCGCACAAGATCTCAATATTTTCGTTCGGCATTCTCTAATGAATGGTCTGAAAAAAAGAACGGAAAATTTATCTTTAAGAAGCCTAATATTTCTCCTCAATTTTTTAAAATAATTTTAAGGTAAATTAAAAATTTATATAAAAAGTAATATAGATAATCCCATATTTTTATTAAAGTTATAATAAATTTCTTTGTAACAATTTCAGATTTATTTATTGTGGAAAAATTGATTTAGAGAAATTACAAGGGCCTGATATTTTAAAACTTTTGATAGCCGTAGATGAGATTGATATTCAAACCTTAACCGACCACTTAGAAGAATACTTGATTAAACACCAAGATGCGTTTATTCAAGAAAATCCCATCAAAATTCTTGAAGCGATTTATGAAAATAAAGCTTTTACAAATTTATGGGATCTTTACTCAGAAAAAATTTGTGGAGAACCAGAAATATTATTTAATTCTGATAAATTTACTAGTTTAAAGGCACCTTTATTAGAGTTACTTCTTAAAAGGGACGACTTATCATTGGATGAAATTGTTATCTGGGAAAGTCTGATCAAATGGTGCTTAGCTCAACATCGTAATGTTCCACGAAATCCCACACGATGGAATAAAGAAGAAACCACAATTATGGCGAAGACTATCCATAGATTTATTCCATTAATAAGATTTAATTATATCTATTCAGAGGATTTTATTTTTAAAGTATATCCTTTTAAAGAAATAATTCCAAAAGTTCTGGTTAATAACATACTTATATTTCACATGGCTCCAAATAAGCAATTATATGTTGATATACAACCTCCTAGACAACCAAAGTGTGTTCGTGATATTTATGATTCAATTATAATTGAATCACACCATTTTGCTATTTTTTCTAGTTGGATTGAAAAGGAAGATCAGTTTTACTTTAATGTAAAAAGTATTCCTTATAATTTTAATTTACTTTATCGTGCTAGTAGGGATGGTGATACACCAGCAGCATTTCATGCTAAATGTGATTACAAGGGTGCCACTATCTCTGTAGCAAAGATCACAAATTCTGATCAAATAGTTGGAGGGTATAATCCACTTTATTGGTATTCAGGTATATCATATCTGTCTGCTAATGATAGTTTTATATTCTCATTTAAAAATAAAAATAACTTCCAAAGTGCAAAGATAGGCTACAGTAACGGTTTAAATTCTATAGGTGGTTTTACAAGTAATGGACCGGTATTTGGTGGTAATTATGGTTGTCATTTAGCAGCTGGACCTTCGAGTGGTACTTGGTTTAGCAATCCAACTGCACGTAATAAAACTTATCTCAAAATTGGTATACCGGAAAACAATTTTAATGTCGATGATTATGAAGTTTTTCAAGTTGTTAAGCGCTAGAATCTGTTTTTTGTTTTATCCCTATATAAGTGTTGGCTGAGGCATTATTAACTCAAAGTTATGAATAACCTCGGGAAGGCCTGGCTCCTGTAGAAAAATTTCTATTTGTATTGTCATCATCATAAATTTTGCATGTTTTAACAAAAATAAATTATTACTTATATGTAATTTAATGTCATAAAAAACACTTTTTCCCAAAAAATGAAAAATAAATAACTAAATAAATAGATTATCTAATGTGCTTAACCTACAAAAAAGTTCGTGTTTTATAATCTTAAGGGCAATTTTTTAAGTAATTAAACAATTGCTTTAAACCGATTTACTTTTTGATGCGGAGCGACAGTAATACTTATTAAGACTAAGTGATCGTCCAGAATTCCGACTCTAATAATATTGATATCACGCGACAGAAAATCCGGGTTTGGAACACCCGTGTAAAAACGCACTAACAGAGAAAGAAAAAGTCGGCATTTTTTTAAATCTATTATCAAAACACTATTTTATTGATAATCAAACAAAAACAATACCAATTAAGTTTATTAACTAATTCTCAAAATTATAATTGGTTTTTGAATTAATTAAACCTCAACCTAGTCCTGGATTTATTCATCTATATTTTGAAATTCGTCATGGATATCTGATTTTTGGAATATATTTGGTACGACTGTATTGTTTATTATATTTGCGTTCCTGTTCACAATTTTTACTTCAATTTATTGGCTTCAAGCAAATAATAGAAATATTCATTTACTTTCTTTTACTTGCTTATTCTTAGATATAAAGTTTTTATTATTTTTAGAGTATTTGAATCTTTCAGAATATATTTGCAATAATCATTAGTGTTGGGAAACAAATTATCTATTCTTTTATCACCAGAAGATAATTTCTCTAATCCTTCTTATCAACAAGTATTTGAAAATGTATGATTCAGCAACCTGATGGAAATATAAACATGTTTGTAAATTTTAGAACTGCTCTCTTTGCAATGTATTTATCCTTGACAGGTATGCTAAAAAAAAAAATTTCTCTATAATGTTTTAATAATTAATTATTTTTTAATAAATTCCAAATTTTTGTTTATAGGTGATTCAATTGCATTGTCCAATTGGTCATATATTGATAATCCTTCACTCGCAATAAAGATTGTCTCTTAATTGTTGTATAACTTATGAATTTATATATTGGATTACTCAATATGGCAATCGAAAAGGATAATAATAGAGTTTCATATTTATTGCAGAAGGCAGAGGTATATAATATCTTCATTTTTAATATAAAATATAGTAATTGTAAAATGCTAAATTTTTTAATTTCTTTATAGATTTTAGCTGAGATTGAATTATTTTATCTATTGGCACATCAAAGACGTTGCCATACATGGTTTCCTGAAGTAATATAAGTAAATTTAAAGAATTTTCATAAACAAAATATATATAATATATATATATATTTGATTAATACTAATAATATTCATATAAATTTATTTTTCAAGATATTATTATGCCAATATTGATAAAACTCGTGAAAAAGTTAAAGAAATGATTCGTGAAAGAGAATGGAATATTAATGAATTTCCAGAACAGAAAAAGGATTTATTAAATAAACTCAATATCCAGGCTATTGATGAGACTTCCTTGCGGCAATTATTAGAAGAAGTATAAAGTATACGAGAAAATTCTTTGCACCAATTATTAGAAGAAATGCACAAAATACAGCCCAAATCATAATTTTAGAATTTTAGAGTATCATTTTTATAAGATGGAACAGTTTTATAATCAATTTTATTCATTACCTGTATTATGATGAAATATTTAATTTTATACTTTATTAACTAAATTGTGCTATATAAAAAATTTGTTGAACGTGATAAAAATTCAGTAGATTTGGATTATACCTTAAAATAAAAGGTTTTAATCAATCAATTAAAAATAAGTCGAGTATGACAATTAGAAAAGTACGTTATACTTCGAATAACGCGAAAAAAAGATAACATAAAAGAGGAAAACGAGTCAATAAGATATCAAGACCTAAACGAGTAGAAACACATTACAACAAAATACTCACAGGCGATAAGGCCGCAGTCCGCAGGTACAGTCGCTATATACATATTTCCGATTGCATATCACAAATCAAATTCTAAATTTGGGTCTCTGGCCTGAAAAAATAAGCATAGGGACTAAAGTTACTATTTTTAATTTTATTTATAGATTTACAAAAAAAAAAAATCAAGTTTATTAAACGTGTGGCTAAATAATTTTTTTTAGAACTTTACAAAATCAAAATATCAAGCTACAATTTGTTATTATATTTCTAACTGGATAATTTTGATCACCACTGTAGATACAATAAAACACAATAATGATGATTTAGGATTGATACTACAATTAATTCTTTTTTTTCTTTTTTTCTTTTAACGTTATTATAAGTCAATTTATTAAAGTAAACAGTATAAAACCATTAATACAAATTAAAAAGAACTATATCTACCATAGTAATTGCCATCGACACTACAATTTAATTGGAAATACTAAAAGATTAGTTAGTATACAATGAATTAAAAAATAAAAATAGGTGGATCACAAAACAGGATTGTGCGACAGCTGTTATACTTCTATTTCCGAAATTGTGAAAGTGTCTATTTGCAACCACAGGGCATACCATATAAGTAAATACACAAAAGCATATGCTGAGGACTGCGCAATTTCGAGTTCTATTATTTATAGTGTCCAATCAAAGTACGTGTATATCACGTGATCGAACACGGCTTTAGACATCCCCCTATCGTTGCATCTGGAAAGGCAGATCATTGAAAAAGTGCTTTCATGCTTTCATAGAACTCTCGGCATCATACGACAAAAAGCTAATTACCCAGCAAAGCATGTAGTGGTATGTGGAGGTTCAGTCAACTTTCCCGCAACGCAAAAATAAGGTATGTATATACAATATGTTATATATGCATGGAAGGGAGTTTTTTCTTACTATGGGCCTTGTATTTAGGAAAGCAAGATGTCTTCCATTACTAGTAAAATTCAAGTACTTTGTTATAGTGAGACTATCGATGATATTGTTCCTGTAGTAATTGATAAGAAATTGACTGTTAATAATCTGAAAGATGAGATCAAAAATGCTCGACAAGATTTACGAGAAATAAAACATCGATCTATATAATAATAGATTTCGCTCAGGACAATAGTCTACAGTGAATACTAACGAAAAAAGACAAGGGATATTGATGGATCCGCAAAAAAATATTTCTCAGTATTTTTCCGTAGGAGATACACACTCCGGTAGATGGTAAAATAGGTCCTCCTCGAATACTCAATCAGAAAGCGAGAAATTTTATCAGCATACCCATTTCTAAACTAGCTATAATTAGAATATTATTATTTGTATCAGTTGTTGCTCTACCAACGATTTATTACTTAAATAAAGCATTTATTCATACAATAAAAAAATATTACAATCATTTCTCTGGCTATACCGAATTAATTTCACTCTGTTAATACAATCATAGAATTGATTCTCCTCTAAATAATGCACGCTTTTGGTTAAACTCCGGCTGGAATATTCTTGTGTATGGTATGAAAAACAAACAGACCGGCAACTAGTTTTACCGTTCTGATTTTCTTATTAATAAAGAGAGATTTTTTTTTCTTTCTGCTTTTTTTATCAGAGATTTATCAAATTTCAAAAAAAAATGTCTTCTAATCCTTTTGATACACATGCTTCAGATTATGATAAAATTCCATTTTCTTTGACCATTGCAAAAAATTGTTCAAAAGCTATTATTGACAAATTCGGAAATGAACTAAATCCCGAGAAAACTGAAGTTCTGGATTTTGCTTGTGGAACTGGTAATGTATTACTTTATTTAAATTGTTGAGTCCAGACCTTCAATACCCTTAACTCCTTTCTGCATAAGTTCCTGCATAAGTCGTAGTGTACCCTCAATCATTCTGGATAAAATTTTCTTAGTAATTTAACAAAAATAACAATAAATTTAC
This sequence comes from Oehlia diaphana, assembly GCA_003833135.1. Classification (NCBI taxonomy): domain Eukaryota; kingdom Fungi; phylum Glomeromycota; class Glomeromycetes; order Glomerales; family Glomeraceae; genus Oehlia; species Oehlia diaphana. The sequence goes on along the minus strand of QZLH01000443.1, from coordinate 55,045 downwards.
AAAATATTTAGGACTTATCTCTCAAGAATTACGCTCTTATGTAAAATCCATTGTTGGGATTGATATGGCCCAAGGTATGGTCGATGAATATAATAAAAAAGTTTTGGAACAAGGTATTGATGAAAATGAAATGAAAGCTATTTGTTTGGAATTGAAAGAAGGCGATCAATTAAATGGAAGAAAATTCGATCTCGTTGTTGTAAGTAATGATATCTTTCAAATTTTTAGATCCAATCTTTGAAAGTTATAATTTAATCTCATTGTTTTTAGTGCGCTTCGTCTTATCATCATATCGATGATGTCACTACTATTTCACGTATTCTTGCTTCTTATTTAAAACCGTCTGGAAAATTGATCGTATTAGATTTAATTAAAGACCCTGCGACTAAGGATAAACTTCATGCAGGTTTTACGGATCATCATCATGGGCATCATCATGGACATCACGAAGATTCCACGGCTCATAAAGAGGATCTCGAAGATGTTGTAAATAAATTTGCGGGGACTGTAGTTCATAGAGGTGGCTTTTATCCTGAAGAGATTGAAAAGATTTTCTTGGATACCGGGGTTTTGGAAGATGTTAAAGTTGATGAAGCATTTACTTTTAATAAATTTTTTAAACAAGATCAAAAAGAATATACTTTTAAATATTTGATTGCTAAAGGTAAAAAGAAAGAATAGAAGGAATTAAGGTTCATTATGAATAATATATTTATTAGAAGTATTCTTATAATACTAAACCTTTTATATTAAGATATTATAATAAATAAAATTTCTCTATCATAGAAAATTTGACCACTAAGTTCCCTGTGTTATAATCGGGATGCATTTATTGGATGTGTTCTAGTAAACTTCATGGAATTTTAATAATATATTTTTTTAGTAAAGATTTGATGATTCTGGAGGAGGAATCGGCTATGTACCTTTCTAAAAATTTATTCATTAACATATTTCTGCATCCACCATTTAATCTTATTTTCGCCTGATTATGCTTACTGGGAAATATTTTATTTCTCACCTGACTTTGTCTTTTATAGGCTGATGTCAGGAAAATAGCTTATTAGAAAAAAGTTACTAATGAAAGGAAGAATACCAAAAGGTATCAAGTCATCAACAGCACCAATATACTTCTAAGCTAAAGTTTAAACAACTTAAATGGTAAAACAAATTATTTCATCTGAATCTTAGCAAGAACAAAGATTGAAAAGGTTTCAAATATACATGTTGTCCAAATTATTTTGGGCTGCCATAATTATAAATAAAATCCCAAGTTCAATTATGGCATTCCAAATTATAATTATGGCATCTCAAAATAATTTGGGCAGCATATATAGTCTCAAACCAAACAAAATACTACTACTTCTATGGATGAAGTTATCAAAACTACTGCCACTTAGAGTTACAATCCAGATGAATCCAAAAGGGCAATTATACACAGATTTTAATTAATAAAAATTGAATTTTTTTTATATATTATAAGATTGCATTCCAATGCACAATCTAGTAATTTAAAAAATTACTATTTGATATAAAAAAAGAGAAAATAAAAACGGATTGATTTTTCATCCAATCTGAATGAATTTTAATCCTCTCTCTACTTTTATTTTTGAGAACAATTTTTTTTTATTATACTGTATTATGTATTGATAGATATTTATAAGATATCTCAAAAAAAAATATTCTTTTTAGTGACTTAATATTCATAGAATGGAAGAAATGTGTTTATTTACAAATTGACAGATTGCAACTCTATTGCTACTCCTACTGCTCTACCAAAAAGAGTCATTAAAAGAATGTTTCAATTATTGAATAAATACCTTCCTATTATATTCTATTATATTCCAGATGATATATTAAATATATCATCTTCAGTTAAAATTAGATAACTTTTAATATCCTAATAAAAAAAAAAAAGATTTTACTAAAATTTTAAGAAGATCTTTCAAAATACAGAAAACTAATTATATTTCTGATTTAAAAGATAATAATACTAGAAATATTATTGCTCTAAAATGTACAATAAAGAATTATAGAAGATTTTATTTATGTAATTTTAAACTTAAAACTGCTATTTTGTTATTATTAAATCTTTTAAAGATTAGAAATTACTAAACCTTCCAATACTAAATCATCAATTTTTTTATTTCCACTTATCCAGCAGTTAAAAATCAAAATATAATTATTTGTATCTGGATGTTATAGTAGTTACTGCAAATAGAATAAGAAATAGAGCTTTAAAATAGATAAAAAAAGTGCTAATTTTCATTTAAATTCTTTTTATTCTCACTTTATTTTATATTATTAATTTTAAAAATGAAATTTACTTCTAAAAACTGATCAATTTAAATGTATTAGTAGAATTGTATTAGATTTTAATAATAAATCTATCTAATTAACCTTTTTAATTAAAACTATTACTATATAATTTTAATTATATTGGAAATAAAAGTATTCAGATATATTTCTTTTAAAAGAAATAAATTGATAATATTAAATAATTGGCAATCAAATTATATGATACATTGATTTTTTGCAACCTTCAAAATAAAAATGCATAAAAATAATTTCTTTTTTTTAATAATAATCTGAGAAAGTTTATACTAGCATAAAATAGATGAAAATTTTTAAAGGCTATATTTATAAAGTAATTAAATGTTATTAATGAAAAAATTAATTAAAAAGTCAATAGCTATATTAACTTAGGATTTTATAAAATCAAATTAACTAAAATATATAGTTAATTTATATTTGATTTAATTTTTTGAATTAGATATTTGATTTAATTTAATTAGTTTAATTAAATTTTGAATTTTATTAAGTTTAATAGAATTTAATTTGATGTTACATATTTTTTTTTAATATAATTTGCTACCATATCTTTTCTTTTTAAAAATTAAATAGTAAAATACTAATTGTTCAGCATTCTTACTAATTTATATGAGCAGATTTATCCATCTTTAATCAACATTTTGATATCATTACATTTTTGTTATACAAAGTATTACAAAAGATGCAGTAAGAGTAGGGATGAATATTAAAAAAATTTTATATTATTTTATTATACTATAATTTGATAAATATCTCTCTTTAAACCAAAATATAATAACAGATAAGAATAATTCTTAGTAATATTAGAAATCTCTATTATAATACCATTTTTTATATAATAACTCTTAGATTTTTTTTGAGTAAAAGTTAAAATTATATATAGTTACAATTAGTTTGAGTATAAAATGTTCTTATATTGTACAATTATATGAATGAAAATTAATCATATATTTCAAAAAATACAAAAAATTCACAAATTTATTAAACTTATTAGAAGAAAAAATTTTTTAATAATATTTATTGGACCTTAAAATACTTTTATAAATATTTATGAATATTAAGACTATATAAATTTTTATTTTTACTTTATATTTTATTAAAATATATTCACTTGCTAATAGTATACATTAAAATTTCTATATAGGCAAAAAATGGGTTTTTTATTAGTGAAATAAGTTTTTTTACGTCTTTTTTATGTTAAATAATTTTAAGTTTTGCAAATGTAGATTTTACTCAATTTATTACTTAATCAAATGAACATCTATTAGATGATTTTTGGTATTATAGAACAATTTTAGGCAATGGAAATTATGAAAATCATTCAATAAATTCCTTTAACACAAAGTAGACAAATCTGCCAATATGTTATATTTTTTAATTAATTGATTTAATTAATTAATAATAAGATACAGTATATCTATTATAGCAACGAAATGTTAAATTATAATTGTAGGTCCCATGATCACCCTTGCATTGACTACAGGGCCCTTGGCTAAGAAAACATATTTCACATATGTTTACCTGTATAGCATAATAGATCATTCGACAGTGCACACGTGGGGTATTTTAATAATATGACGAGCAGTTTATAAATTAATAATATTATTTTAATTAGGTAGTTTAGTAATTTAATTATATATTACTTTAATTATTTTAATAAATTTATAAATGTGCT
>QZLH01000443.1:16026-46470 GCA_003833135.1 Oehlia diaphana | reverse complement strand
TTTTATAAATATTATTAAAAAAAAAAAAAAAAAAAAAAAACTGTTTAAGAAAACTGAAATATTGTAAAAAAAAAAAACAAAAAAAAAATTGATTTAAAAAATAAATAAATAAATAAATAATATTTAAATTAAAAAAATTGATTAATAAAATTGAATTTATAGATCTATAATCTGTTATAATTATTTCATATTTAATATAAAATATATATTTTTTGACATATTAATACTACTGTATATTATGTTTTTCATATAATTCATATAAATAAAACTAGTAAAATGCAGAAAAAATAGTGAAAAAAGAAATTTTGATTTTATTATTATTATATAATGAAGGTTAGAAATATTTATTTACTTTTTTTTAAATAAAATGTATTAGCAATTAATTTAATAATAAATAAATATTATAATTAATGGTTTATAAGTCTGAACACTAGATAATCAATTTTTATATTGAACATAATTAGATATTATAAAAATTTATGATAATTATAACAAAAAAAGAGTATTGCTAAATATTACCAGTGATGACCATCATCACACCACTTAATTTTGGCTAAAAATTATAATTTAAATATATCATAAATTTTTTCAAAAATTTAATTTAAATAATAAATGTATAAAATAAACCTGAGTAGATACATACTAAAATTTTGAAAATTTAACAAAAAATTGTATTTTACTTATAAAATAAACTTACCTGTTTTTCTCAAAAACTATTTAGATAACAACCTTTATAATCTAAGAAAACTTATTTTACTCATAAATTTACATATAGTAATGATATTTATATTATAATTAAAATAATATCTCAGGAAAATTCATTATCACTGGTGATATTTAGCAATACCCCCAAAAAAAAATTTACTAATTATAAAATCAATGTATTTTATGACATTTCTTTTATATTAAATTCTTGAAAATCATGATCTACTAGAAGTGGTTGAGAAATATTGATTACTACTTTAACTTCTGTTTAAAATAGTTCTTGTTTCTTTATCTATAATATTAATTTATTGTGAGCTGAAATTTCCAAATTATTAATATTAACTGCCTCAGTAGCATCATCCTTGCTTCCATATTGTCCTCATTTTGATTATAACTCTTCTCATCATTATTATAATCACTATTTTTATCATTATCAAAAAAAAGAAGAATCAAATAATATTTCTTGAATTTCATTTTGAAATTAATCTTTGAAAAATGGGTTACAGTATATGTAAATTTGAACACAGATTTTGCATTTGTTATATAGTATGTATGTAATTTTACCATTGATTCAAATTATTCAAATTTATTTAATCTAAATTAAATACATAAAAACTATTTTTTAATGAGTAATAATTAATATTAAATATTAATTTACTGTGTTCTCCTTTTATTAGCCATACATTCAACCAATTATACCAATTATAAAGAATATATGTTTAAATCCTACATTCCTACGTTATGTGAAGTAATTGATAAAATCTTTATAGCAAATTGTTGAATATAATATTCTTCAAGACATACTAAATTGCATAATCGTTATCACAAAAAAACATTATCTATTTCTAATATAAACTCTAAATCACAAGATTTTTTATATTATATAAATGCACAGATTTGAGCAACTAATTCGCTACAAGGATTTTTACTACTACCCAGTGTAACCCAAGATACCAGCATCAAAGACGGTGAAAAACGAACAAAATTTATATAAATGTATTTTAAGGCATTATATGGCAATGTTGATATTACTCATGAAATAGTTAAAGGGACGATTCATGAATTACAAAAGATTTACTAAAAAAGATCTCAATATTCAATATAATGCTGGCAATTAGACTGATTATCTAAACTCTGAAGAAAAACGAGATATTTCTTATATACTGTACATAGACATATGGTATTCATGTTACTCGTATCAGCTTTTAATTAGTTAGTACGATTTTTCTTTCTTATTTTAACATTATAATAGATCTTTATTTTTTTTTTGTATAAAGGTTGTAATCGATTTATAAGAAACAAATTTGTTCGAATAAAAATTACCTTTTATTCATAAAAATTTTGAATACTATGATTTCCTATAACGGATGGATATTATATTTTGAAGTAATAATAGATTTCAAGCATCGGATGAAAAAAGATTGAAAATTTTTGTTGTGAACAATATCATGAAACAATAGTACAAAAATAATAACTCCGAAAAATTAAATTTAGCGACTATCGCATTGTAAATTTGGCATCACACCAAATTCAAAAAAATACCGGAACGTCCGGTAGTGAGGAACCTGATGACAAGATTAAACAAAATAAACCGATTATAAACGAATATATACTGTATATATATATATATATATATTATCCTATGTCTTAAATCATGACTATTGTACGAAATTTAAATCGCATTCTTTTATTCATCCGTTAAAATTATCTTAATAATTAATGATTACTACAATGTTAAAAGCTCGCAGGTATACTCATCAATATAAAACAGAGAATAAACAATTATATAATAATACACTTCATTATGCAATGGATAAATAATAATTTATTATGTTTATATTGTGTATGGGTAAAATGAGAGAATCATATCATCATATTTTCCGTGTTAAACTATTTAACAAATTCCTATTTATTTCCCAATTCCGGGTTAGAAATATCAATTTTGTGTCACAATGTGTTACAATTATTATTCGTTTAATTCTAAATTACCCCGGAGTAAACTGCTTATTCTATTTCACAGCATGCGCAGCTTACGCAGTAATGTTCATTCAAAAATTGCCAAATAAAGTTCACATGGAATTGAAATCTAAATATAACGTATGATGTACAAAAAAAAAAAAAATATTTACCGCCAAAATTCCTTTTTTCTTTAAAAAAAAAAATTTTACATAAATCTTTCAGCTGAAAAATGCAATATTTTGTTGATTTTTTTATAATTCTTTGTTGGTATCTCTTAATTTTAACAATGAAAATCAATATCCTTTTTTTTCAATGACAAATAAAAATTTGTATCTGTAATGCATAAAGCTTTGTTTGTCGCACAAAATTTATTATCGTCGAGTAATTTCCGAAAAAATTTCTTTATATAGAAGTTAATTAGAAATTTGGAATTTTCCATAATTTATTATATACCTATATTTGTCTAAAAGTTATTAAATTCGCTATCGTTGTTTCTGCCAAGTTTAATGCGAAAAAAAAAACCCTTATAACTGGGCATTCAGATAAAAATAAAATATGAAACAAAATCATAAAATCCTATTTTTGAAATTTTTTATTTCACATTTCTTTTTTAGGACAATTTCTGATACTGTACACTTCAGAGAGAGAACAATATTAATAATTGATACCCAATCTCACTTATCCTAATCAATATTAGTATGTATTTCTTATAATAAAAAAAAAAGTGAAAAGTGAACAAAATTTTTTAGCATTATAGCTCAAAAGTGTAACAGGACAGGATGGATTAATTTTGTACAAAAAATCATGAATTTTTATTACTACTGCGGTACAGTCTTGATATTCTAAACTATTGATTGTCATATATATATTACTATGTATAATATTATTTATTATATTATATTTATTTATAGTGAACATGATCAACATGTAATTAAATCGCGAAATGTTACACGCACAAATTTAAAGTTATATTAAATTAAGATAAACTAAAACAGTTGAGTAGACTAATGTTGAACCAAATGCTGATCCAAATGTCGACCCACTGCTGGCGAGGCTTCCTGCAACGCTGCTATTGGGTGTTTTGATGGGTGCTTTAGTTGATGAAGATAATGATTTTGGGGGTGATGGTGGCGATGATGGTGGTGGTGGTGCTGGTGAAAACGATGGAAGAGGTGGTGGCGGTGGTGCACTTGGTAAGTCTTGCTTTTTTGGTTGCGGTTCTTTTGGTAATGGTGAGGGAGCTTTCACTTCTTTTGGTGGTGGTGGGGGAGCTTTCTCTTCTTTTGGTGGTGGTGGGGGAGCTTTCTCTTCTTTTGGTGGCGGTGGGGGAGCTTTCTTTTCTTTTGGTGGAGGTGGGGGAGCTTTCTTTTCTGCTGGTGGAGGTGCTTTTGGTGCTTTGGGTTCTTTGGGTGCTTTTGGTTTTGTTCCTGCTATACAAAATTTTCCACCACAAACTTGACCAAACTGGCAGCAACCGCCGTTACAAAGTGGAGCACCTGGAGTGCAGCGAATGTTGCATTTGTTGTCAGCTATACACTTTGAGCCTTTAGGACAACAACCACCATTTAAACAATCAGTAAACCCTCCTGGGCAGATAGCTCTCTCCGCCAAAGTTGAATTACTAACAGGTAATGTTCGAATACCAAGCAATTCATCTCTTCTCCATTCCAACAATGACCCAGATACGAAAACGAAATTGTTGAAAGTTAAAATGAGTGCAAGTATTGAGATAAAATTCTTCATTGTAACTTTTATCTTTTGAAAAATGTTTTTTTTTTTGAAACCATGTGTGTGTGTAAATAACGCATATATATATAATAAATTAGCTGTATCACATTATATGCAGGTTTGCTGTTGTGCAATTTGAATTTGAGAAACAAAGGAATTTTTCAAATATATAAATTAATTAAATTATGATATATGACAAAATCATACATGAAAGATTGAAAAGATCGTTGTTTTTTTATTATAAGGAAGAGTACTTTAGAAGTTTCGTTTAATTCAGATTCAAATCCATTAGAGTGGGTAATGTATGACATGAAGTTTGTCATTAGAAAATGAAAGAGACGCTAAAAATAAAATAGCCATGATTAATATCCTGTATAAACATTTATGGCGCAGTATACGTATTAAAAATAAACTGAAAGGCATTATGTAAAAATGTTTTAATAAATAGAATATTCCTAAATTAATCTACATATTAACTTTAAGCATGAAAGGATAATAACATTATAATCTCATTAAGTCAATATTTTAATTTTTACTGCAATGTGACGGTATAATTTTACTAGATTACTATGTAAATTTAAATCTAATATTTTATTCACACTTACTGTTAACAAATAATCTATTCTAGATTATTAGTATTTAAAAATAACATTTTTTTTTTCTAACAAAAGGAAATATTTTTTTACAATAACAAACTTTATTAAAATACTACTTTTAAAATAATTACTACAGTATCTAATGAAAGGAATCACGGGTTAATATGAGAAATTTTATTCTCTTGTCTTTGTTCAAGAGGACAATAAATAATTATGAATAATATACTTAAAAAACCAGCTTAAATAGCGCCGGGTCAAAAATATTAATACAGATCATTCGCAATAACAATGCATACAGAGCAAGCGTTTTTGCAAAAGAAAAGAAATTTCTTTCACGCATACTGTTTATCCAATAATAATTTTTAAAATCTCCAATACGTAAAAATTAAAAAAAATGAGCTCTGGTTAATAATGAATTTCGTCTCCGTTTCCATTATGTAAATGATACAAACATATTTCAATATACTTTGGATTATTTAAAAAAAATCATTCAATTATTATTTATCGATTACCAAGGTTTTTTATTTATTAGAGAACTTTAATAAAATACTTCCAATAATTTTTACACAATTAAGAATATTTTTGTATCACTTTCATAAGTTGTAAATGTCCTATGCAAAATACATCATATTAGTCAACTTACTAGAAACAGATGGAAATAAATAATCTGGTTCTTTATTAGATCCATTTTCAATTTCAATGAAACTTTGATTCTTGTTATCTTTAGTTTCTATTTCATCTTCAATATCCATAGCTTCGAATTGACTGATTAAGTCGGTATTTGCGGCTGTTGCATACATTCGAGCCCGTTCTGCAATATTACGAGCATAAGCGATTGGTGGGACGAAAGAAATTGCATGAGTGCATCTATAAGAAAATAAATGATGTAATGTAAATGGATGATAATAAATGATTGTGATATTTTATAAAAATATTTACTAACGTTGCGGACAAATAACAAAGGTGATAAGTCAATGATTGAATAAGATCAGAATTGAAGTTATTCTCATCATAAAGAACGTGATAATGCGTAGGTCGAGCCTTAGAGTTTATTCCAGGGTGAGATTGAAGGTCTATTTTCAAAATAAAAATAAAAATAAAAATCAGCGCCCTAAAGTTATCTAATTTCATATGTTTATTATTACTTACAAAAATCGAATTCCTTCTCGAATACAATCCCTTTGTCCACAACGGTTCCAGGTTGACAATTTCCGAATCTATCTGCATCTTGAGGATTGTCTGGCAAAAACCTAGAAGGAAAAAAAAACGAGTAAAACCATTAAAATTCTTTTAATTATAATATATTGGTTTACTTATTATTACCTTGTATGATTACTTTTCTCAGCAATTATAAATGTCAATTTTGGCATGTTTTTCTCATAAGTTTTAGTAAAAGCCGCTTTTAAACTTATAATTTCAGCATTCAAAGTTCCGCGGAATTGACTTGGGGTAAGACCTGCTCTATAATATAAGATTCTTTGAGGAAGAACTTTATTCCTTTCTTTATAGTTAAATAACAATTCACTGACTAATTCCTCGAGAACCTCAATAGTCGGATTATGTGTCTCCTTTTGAACGCTACTGCGGCCAATATAAGTTGTCGCAGACAAATCCATGGAACCACACATTCCCGTAATACTACGCTTGACTTTAGTCAAAACGTTTGGATGAGAAATATCAGCTCCAAGTAACATAGTCTAGACAGAAAACGATTAATTACTAATAGGAATTAGAAAAAATAATTTAATCTTCCATATAGTGATTTCTTACTGGAACTTCTGTTATTAAACTCAAATCGCTCTTAGATAAACTCCAATTATGTCCTCCTAATTTTGCATTAATCTTCAATCCAATATTTGCCAACAACTGCTTATTCCATTTAAAAGTTACTTTATCTGCGGTTATACATTGAGTTGGAATTCCTAAAACTGTGTCCGAAACGCGTTTTATTTCTGAATAAAGTTGTTTTGAATGGGTTGGCATTATACAAACAATTAATTGTGGTGAAATTTTTTTGTTGATATGAGCTTTTTGATACGCAATTGCCAATGCCTAATAAAATATTAAAATGTTGAATAATTACGTAACTTCAATTTCATTAATTTCATTTAAGATGTATTTACCTGCTCGATATTTCCTTGTTTATTAGCGTACATAACTTCCGGAACAGTAATCACGTTCTTTAAATAAACAATACAAATAGTTAATACAAATATGATATAATCACGAGCATTCCACGAAAATTAATTTACCAAGCCAATCTCATTCAACATATTACACAATTGATTAAGAAACTCTTGAATGGAATCAAACCGATTGTGGCGTTCACCACAAAGTATGACCAAAGACCAATTTTCTAAGGGTTTTCCCTAATTTACAACATTTACAGTAATCAATAAATTAAACATTCTTTTTAGGGTTAGGGTTAATTCATAAGAGTATTTACAATTCTAACGACTTGATTTTCGAATGTCCATCGTCCTTTTTCAGTTTGCACTCCAGTTTGTTGTCCACCCTCATCACATGTAATAATAGGAGGATTTAAAACGCGTCCTATAATCAACCTATTAGTAAACTCCAAAAAAAAATAAAGAATATGAATATAAAAACACAACGTAAATACCATTAACTGTCATCATGCGGTTATCAATGTCCATTCCGAGTTCTTTAATATTCTCGGTATTGAAAAATTTTAAGATATTTTTAACGCGTGATTCTACATGTTGAAAACGGGCTTGGTTCTCCGTTGAAATTTTAATCATTCCAAGCATACTATCATCTTCGGGATGAAATTCCCATTTTTGCCCTATAAATAGCATGATAGTAATAAAATTAGTATAATTACTACAATTATTATTAAACCAACAATATTCGTTACCTGGCATAACTTCACAAACATCCATTGGCATAAATAATTTTTTTTTAACAATTAAACAGGGCAATAACGTATAACGAAGAGGCCATTGAAATTCTCGGGGAAAGAAATCTACAGCTTTTACGAGAAATCCTTTATCATCGCGAAATTTGATATCTTTTGTTAATTCTTTTGAAAGACCATCGATAATATATTTTGTTTTTGGGTTACCACGATGTACAATTCTAATCTGAAGTCCGGTTAAAGTCTAATTTCATAAATAATTACTAATTAATTTTATTAGAGATTTATTTTTTTCAAAAAAGATTTTTTTTTACCCGTTCTAATTTCTTTATTTCATCTTCAGACAAAGTCTTGGATAACAATTCTTCATCTGTTTTATTTAGTATTTTTGCAACGACGTTTATTAAAGATTCTGCCGGAATCTTCAAATTAGGATCATGAAAATCGACATTAATAACCATATTTTCTAAATGAGCAAATTTGAAGTAATAATCAACATTATTTTTAAGTAATCATAATAATTTTGAACTTTTATTTTATATTTTTATTTACCCCATCCAGGTCTCATTGATTGACAAAATCCTTGGTTAGCTCCAGGTACTCGATTTTTTGCCATATGATCAGACCAATCTTCACTTGCCATATCAACAATGAACATATTATGAGCAGTAAAGTTCATAATAATATTTAAAACATGATTACAGTTTAAAATTTCTCCTGTAAGTGGACTTTGACCATTGATATAGTCTTGAAGTAATCTGAAATTGATTATTTGAACTTTTTCAATTCTTGCGTTATAAGTACGAATTTCTTCATGTTTTTCATCACGTGGTAGCGCAACCTAATTAAAATTATATTGTAGTAACTTCGTATAATAAAAAAGAAAAATCGTAATAAAAAACTTGATCTATATTTACGTAAATTTCACCATCTTCATTAATTGCGTTAATATTTAAATGTGAAGGCGAATATATAGCTTCTTTCCCATCGAAAACAGGATGCACAGGACCAAATACGTTATCCAAACACATTCGAGAAAAAATTTTAAATAACGCTTTCGGTTTTTTGATACACGGTCTAACCGAAAATTTGTAATGATGGATATCTACGTTAGGCAACTAATCCACGTAATGTTAATTATTAGTTTTTTTCTTATGATGAAAGTTTTGATCAAATAATTTTTTTTAAAAAAATAATCAAATAACCTACAGTATTTATTTTAAGGTAGTTGCATTTTAAATCGACAGATTTACCACGTAATCCAACATCAGGTCTTTCAGCGACTTTTAGCTCGGTAGACGTTAGTTTAAAATCAACAGCCTTTTGTTTCTTTGGCAATTCAATTTCATCTTTCGAATCTGAATTACTTATGATTGTCTCATAGTCATAATGAATACGTCGTTTTAACATTTTATTAATTTGAAAAAATCTTCAAGTAATAAAAAAATGGAAAAAAATTTTTTAGTAAGTTAAGGATCGTAAAGATTGATACTTTATTTTGACTTTTTATATTCATGTAAATGATGTAATAATTGCATTGTCGTCAAATTAAGTCAAATAATTTATATCAAAAATCATGAAGGCGTCTTATATGAAAAAATCATCATAAATTAGAAATTTCTTTTTATCTTACATATAAAGAACATAATTAATTGATTCATTCATTCATTTATTCCAAAAACAATGCACGATTTTTTTAGTGAAAAATTTCTCGCGCGTCTTTCAAGCCTTTTTATAAGAAAATTATATGTAATTCATTTATCATAAATTTGTATTAATTATACGTTATTTCCTTTAATTTCTTTATTTTAAATAATATATTTCATTTTGCCAATAAATAATACATGAAATGAATGCAATGATGTAGCGATATCAAATTTATTGAAATCGGTTTTTTATGAAGAAATTTGCAAATTGACAATAATAAACTAAATCTACAATAAGTACAGAAATCATTTATTTTTTTGTTAACAAATCGTCTTGAAAAAGTCCCAATTACAACCTCGATTAAGATGCTCCATCCCAAATTAAGAAAATAAACAATAATCTCTCGCTCCACCATTTATAATAAGTGGTTGTAGTTTTTTCCTTAATTCAATAGCTGCCTTTAACAGTATCCATCCGTTTTTACTAAAAAAAAACTTTCACTATCAATAAAAATTATAAATTATTTGTTAAAAATAATCAAACTTTACCTGTCCAAGGCATCAAGAGCAGTATGAAAATTATTCAGCCACTCAAATCTTCCATTAAAATCATTTACCCATTGAATTTCAACTCCAAATTCAATTGAAGCGGACGGTTTAGTTTTCAGTAAGGTTATTAGTCCATATACAGCATCACTTGCAGAAAATGTTGGAAGCTTATATCCATAAAATTTCGCCCAACCATCATATAATGGTATGTCGAATTTATATTTTGGACCTTCTGAATTTATCATTTCGGCTAAGCGATTCGCGACTTCTACGTCCATGGCGGGAAAATATTCTTTCGACATTTTGTGCGAAATTCTACATAGATAAAATAATAAATTAAAATGCTATATGCTCTGAAGAAATTTACAGATTTCTTACCCCATATTCCTTAATAGTTTGTCCAAATTTTCTCCTTGATTCTCTTTAAGTTTCATTTTTGTAATAGTATACTCTGAATTAAGTATACTTTCATAAACTGTCCAATGTCCCATTAATACACAATTATATGTAAATATTTTAAATAGTCAAGGAGTAACGAATGGTTTTGATTAATTTTATATATTATTAATAAACAAGAAAAGGATATTCATAAATAGGGATAATCCGTTTATCATCTGCTTCGCTTGCTACAGCCTTGTGTCTATGTAGACGATTTGACATGTACAAATCATTAAGTTCTTTTACTTCCGCATCTAAAATATCTACATTATTTTTGTAATCTAATAAAGCGAGTCTCTTTGTTATATATAAACTTGTATGACCAATTATCGCTAGCCTTGTTGGAAAGAAGGCAAATAGTAAATAACAAATTTTAAATAACAAGAGAAATAATAATGTAAAGAATCACCATAACATATCATTATCCTTAAGTAAAAGCTTTGAAGCAAGAAAATATGTCATTAACGCAATTGAAGTGCCATAACGTCTTTTCGGTTCTGTTTCGATATTATCTGACTATATAAATGGTGATATCAAATTTATCAAATTTAAGGATCAAGATCAAACTTCGGTAACAATTTTAACGATTCAAGTACAAAAACTTAACCATCATAATATACCTCATCCAACGTTATTGGACGTCCGAAATCATCTGTAAAAACAGTGTTAATTTGTAATTCTTCTTCACTTTCTTTTCTTAAAGCCTATAAACCAACAAATTAATTAAAAGGAAAGAAAAAGTTCAGTGACCTGATTTTATAATACCTTCTCTATATATTCCTGATATTCCTCTGATTCTTCATCATAAACAATAAATATCTAATAATGTTGTGTTAGTATTAATATTTGACACAAAAAATAAAAGTAAATTACAAATAAATTAACTCACATGAGAATTTCTATCATAAAGATTTGTTAAATTTACTGGGTGAAGACTATCAATTACATAAATATTTACGTGCGGATTTTCCGTTAGATCAAACTCTCTAGCGAGCTCCAAGTTTGATCCAAAATTCAATAAAATTATAGCTCGTAGCTAATCAATTATTTATTCATTATTTTGAATCAATCCATGAGTTGGTAATATGATTATTTAGATAAATTTCTTCAATATCAAAAAGTCACGAGAGGCAATAAATAACTAGCCTAATCGTATAAATTCGAAATCGAAAATCAGACAAAAGAATTACCGATTTCATGTTTTGACTTGGCCTCAAATCGCTTCTATCAAGATCATCGTATGATCTTATTGGTTTTAGGGTCCAAATAACATGTTCTCGAAAAAATAATTTCTTTTAAAGGAGGTTAAATTTTATATTAGATCAAATTGATGATAAAGCGTGAACTTGCTTAGATAAAAATATTTTTTACCTTCAATATTTCGGCAGCGCACATTGAATCGATGTCAGCATAACAATATAATCTTACAGAACAATCGAACAAGACAACACCACTGTCTTCATCAGCCTGAAATAACAAAGTTTCAAAAATATGTTTAAATTGTTCTATATTACAAAACATTTTTATATATATTATAAATTTTTTTGTTTGATCGAATATGAAAATCCGGAAAATGGTAAAGATCTACGGACAAAATTAGTTGATATGGAGTGGAAAAAATAAAAAATCAAAAAAAAAACATTTCGAAAGTATAATATCAACGCGGTCTCTTGGGTTGAAAAAAATCGACACGATTTTCTAGACTTTTTATAGATTATTTTCAAGATGATAAATTTCTATTTTTAGGTTATTTGTTTGCCGACTGATTTGGATATATAACATGAGTACGTACTTACCTACAATTGTACTGTGCCACACGGAAAATACAGGCAATCTTGACTTGATATCGATCACAAAGCCGGCTTTCTTCATTATTAATTAATATAGGATTCTATTCGTTCTTTGTAATCCCATTTTTGCCTTTCATTCTTTCAAAAATTAACCAGATTAGTAATTTAGTACAAATTTAACACAAATTTAGTAAAGGGCCAGGAAAAGTTGCTCCGTATATAATCTTCCACGACATATCATGACGATCCCTTTCATTACATAAGATTCTGCGTATCTGCGTAAAAAAAAAAATATTTTTTAATATAAATAAATTGTTTGCTCCTTAAATTCTGATCTTAAAATTTAACAATATTGTGTAAATATGTTGAATCAATCAAACAGTTATTGTGGGTTTGACTCTTGGGTAAGAATTTCGTTTTTGGAAAAAATCAGCGGGATAAACAAGTATAAATCCCAAATTTGTTTTGAATTTTTCTAAATATAGGGGCCGTGGAAAAATTATGATTCCATAAATTGTTTCCGAGAAACGTAAGCTTTTTGTGTATCTTATTTTCTCACAGTGGTTTGTTTTACAATATTACTAAATTTACTTTTTTTATATATATAGTTTTATTAACGTGGGAATACCCTTAGTGTACACTATCGGTTCAGTATGTGTTCTTCTAACAACTTATATCAAATACAAACGGAAAAAAAGTCTGTTTTATAAACCTTTGATTTCCGGACAAATCAGTTCATCTTATGGAGCGATTAGTTCAGTAGACTCAAATATTGATGATGTAGAAGAAATTGATGATAATCCGGAATTTATAACTTTAAATGAACAGAGAAATAAAATTTTTGACTTTGGTCGATTATTTTTTGGAGCGGTGATGTTTGCATTATTTTGTTCCGTTGGTATCATGCGGTGGAGTGAATATAATGAAAATAAATGTGAAGTTTATTGGATAATATTTTCAATTGTTGAAGAATTAATATGGGTATGTGAAATTTAGTAATATCTATAGTAAATTGAACAATTAATTTAAATTTTAACTAAACTATTCATTTAGTTATATGCCACATTGTTAGCCTTTATCAATCTCACATCCCAGCAGCGTAATATATTTCATTTACGCGGGCATTTAGACATTCTATATGTTATCACATTTGTTGCTTCAATCTACAATATTTGCTCATTTTATTTGCAATTTAACAAATATTTCATCACATATTATTCATTTGGACTTTCGGTTTTGATCATTTCTTTTATTTTGGTTATGATTACTATAATGGAACCAGAAGATGACCCTGAAGGAATATTGTCAAAACCTAATTCAGAGGTATTGGTCTTTGAGAACATCAAATTGTGTTTTTTTATTGTATTAAATTAGTTAAAATAATTTTTATTTCTCGTCTGATCTAAGGGTCGATTTCCATCACCTGAAGTAAAATGTTCTTTATATGAACACCTCACGTTTTCATGGTTAATTCCTTTAATGGCTAAAGGGTTCCGAAAAACTTTAGATGAAAATGATATATATGAGTTGCCAGATTATTCTAGAGCATCAAATGTTTTGAAAGGTTTTCATAGAAAAGGGTCTCTTGTTAGATCTTTATTTTATACTTTTAGAAAAGAGCTTTTTGTTCAGTTCTGTTATTCTGTGATTTGGTCTATTACTCTCATATTTGCACCTCCTTATTTTCTACGCAAAATTTTACTCTATGTACAAAATTATCCCAATAACGGTGACGAGTCCCAAGTTAGTGCCTATTTTTATGTTATAGGATTATTTTTAGGCACTATAGTACCAAGTTTATGCTTTCAACAAGCTTTATATATTGGTCGAAAATTAGGAATTAAAACTCAAGTAGGTTTAATTAAATCATTAAATCTCATTATTATTTAAATTAATATTTTTTTTAAAAAAAAAATGTAATTATTATTAGGCGATTATAATAGGTGAAGTCTACTTAAAATCTCTTTCTAGAAAGGATACAACAGGGGTAACAGATGATGAAGATACCAAGAATAAAACTGGGAATATTACAAATTTAATGGCTGTCGATGCAACGAAAATATCAGACATTATAGCTTATATTTTCTATTGTAAGATCTTTAATATAAGTTAATTATAATTAATGTTTATGATGTTTTTTTTTTTAATTAATAACAAATCTTTATTATTATTATTAGTATATTGTTTCCCTTTGCAAATTATATTATGTATAACATTATTATACTTGTTGCTTGGATTCAGTGCTATTGTGGGCGTATTCACCATTATTGTGACTTATCCACTTCCTGCTTTAATAAATCAACGCATTTCAACTATTCAAAAGCGCCTTATGGCAGCAACAGATAAACGTATTGGTGCAATGAACGAGGTTTGTATGTTTTAATAATTATTTTATAATATTTTTTTTTATACTTTATAATAATATTATTATAATTCGAACTTTAAATAGTTACTTCAAGCGATTAGAATAATCAAGTTTTTCGCTTGGGAGGATCAGTTCCAAAAAAAAATTATAGATGCACGTGAAAATGAGCTTAAAGAAATTAAATCTCGTTTGATACAATGGATTTATATTGCAAATATTTGGTCGTGTTTGCCACTTGTTATTATGTTCGCTGTTTTTATGACTTACACAAAATTGCTCGGTAATGAATTATCGGCAACAATAGCTTTTACAGCTCTTACCCTCTTTAATATGCTTCGTCATGCACTCGACGAAGGACCTTCGACGATTATTTCCATTATTCAAGGTAATTATCTGGGATTTACGTATTTATTAGTTCTCGCGGCAATATAACATATATTTTTATATATTTAGCTCAAATTTCCATTGTGCGTATCGAAAAATTTCTGAAAGAGCCTGAAATTACACGTCAGGATAGTCAACCATCAAGTAGTAACGATCCTGTAATTGGATTCAGAAATGCTTCATTTCAGTGGCCTAATGGTGCTTCTTCAACTGATGACCTTAATAATAATATCGATATTACAATTAAAAATCCTCTTAACAAGTTCACTTTGTTCGATTTAAATATAACATTTCCTGTTGGTAAACTTTCAATAATTTGCGGACCTACCGGGAGTGGGAAAACAAGTTTATTGATGGCTTTATTGGGAGAACTGGATTGCTTAAGTGGTCGTGTATTTTTGCCAAGGAAAAAAACTTCGCCCAAGAATGTGGGAGGTGCTCCTAGCGGAATAGCGTATGTGGCACAAACAGGTAATTAATGTGATTGATTTTATTGTAATGTCTCCATTTATTTAACATACGTTTTTTTTAGCATGGCTTCAAAACGCTTCGATTAGAGAAAACATTTTATTTGGCCTTTCTTTCGATGAAGATCGTTATAAAAAAGTATTGAATATGTGCGCATTAAATAAGGATTTGGAAATATTTGAATTTGGAGATATAACTGAAATAGGGGAAAAAGGGATTACTCTATCAGGCGGTCAAAAACAGCGTATCGCGTTAGCTAGAGCTGTTTATTCTCAAGCAAAAATTATCATAATGGATGATTGTTTATCAGGTATAAATAAAATACTATTATTACTTCTCTATTAAATAATTCTTAATATATTTCTTATATTATATAGCCGTTGATGCTCACACAGCAAAACATTTATATGAAAAATGTTTAATGGGAGAACTTATGAAGGATCGAACGCTCATTCTAGTCACGCATCATGTAGGGCTTTGTCTTCGTGGTGCAAATAAAGTAATTGTCATGAAAGATGGTCGCGTGGTTGGTCAAGGGACTCCAAGTGAAGTTTTATCTCGAGGAATAGTAGAAATTACCGAAGAACAAAATGAGACAAATAAGAAAAATGTAGCCGAAGAACCAGACTTATCTTCTTTAAATCTTCAGAAATTAACTAGTAAAGGTGACGGCAAATTAATTGCTGAAGAAGAAAAGGCCGAGGGGATTGTTGGCTGGAGTGTATATAAGATTTATTTTATAGCTTCAGGTGGATTCTTATTCTGGATATTCTTGATATTTTTGTTTATAATTACACAGTCAATGCAAGTTGGTGAAGGTAATATAAAATAATGATATTTTTCTAAGAGTTATAGAATAATTTACTCATTTTGTTCTTGTTTTAACAGATTGGTGGATTAGGGAATGGACTAATGCTTATTCTTTAGCTCACGATCAAATGTATAATGTTTCATCAACATTATCATCTTTCTTTTGGCCTTCTACTTTTCCTAGTCAAGACGTTTATAGTTCTCTATCTACTTTTTCACTACCGCAACTTATTAAAGCTTCCTTCGGTTTTTTTTCTATGCCTTCAGCTGATCATATGTCTTCACATACTATAAGTTCAGAACATAACAAAAATCAAGTTGATGTAAATTATTATCTTGGTGTATATATTCTTCTAGGTTTTTTAATTGTATTGTTTGGGTCAATAAGATCGTATTACATGCTTATGGGTTCATTGGTTGCTTCAAGAAAATTACATGAAGCAATCTTGGAAAAGGTTATGAAAGCAAAAATAAGATTTTTTGATACAACTCCTATTGGTATTTATTTATTCTTTATTCGTTTTGGCTCTTGCACGTTGACACAATATTTATTGTTTCTTATATCTTGGTAACAGGACGCATATTGAACCGATTTTCAAAAGATATGGAAGTTATTGATCAGAATTTGTCTCTTATGGCAATGTTCCTCATTTATTCTTGTTTCGCAACCGTATCAGTCATATTTGCTATTTCTATTGTAATGCCTCGATTTATGATAGCTGGTACTTTCATTGCTATCTTATATATAATTATTGGAGCTTATTATGTTGCAACATCGAGAGATCTTAAACGTAGGTTAAATAACTTTTAATTTTGTTAAAATAGTAAGAATACATAAAATTGCATATTGAATCAAAATAATTCATACTAGGTATTGAGTCGATCAAACGATCTCCTATATATGCAGCATTTGGAGAGGTTTGTAAATTTGTATTTACTTTGTGAATGTTAAACAAGAATTTTTTTAAACAATGATGCTTTTGGATATTTATAGACAATTACTGGCGTTTCAACCATCAGAGCATTTGGCGGGGAGAATAGATTAATAAAAAAGATGTTTTCACTTGTTGATGGAAATAATCGACCTTTTATATTTAATTGGGCATGTAATCGTTGGTTAAACACTCGTGTTGACTTAGTGGGAGGATTAGTGTGTTTAGCTGCTGGAACCATTGTTATATATCAATTATCTAAAGGAATGGATCCGGGGTTAGCAGGTTTTGCGCTCTCTTATGCATTGAATTTTACTGGGCATTTATTATGGTTATTGAGATTGTATGCTTTACAAGAGATGAACATGAATTCTGGTAGGTGTAATGTTAATTTATTTAACTAAGTTTGAAAGATTTTGCTAAGTTTTGTTATATCTATTTATATTAGTTGAAAGAATTAGAGAATATATGAACTTGGAAGAAGAGCCTCCAAGAATCATTGAAGGTCATAGACCACCTCCCGAATGGCCTTTCCAAGGAGAAATTAAAGTGAATAATCTCATAATGCAATATGCACCAGAAAATCCACCTGTATTAAAGGATGTCTCATTTCATATTAAACCATCAGAAAAGATTGGGATAGTCGGAAGGACGGGTATGAGATAATGAATATATATATACATATATCTTTCCGAATTTTATTTAACTATTTATCATATTTTAGGTTCCGGAAAATCAACATTAGCCCTTTCATTCTTCAGATTTATGGAACCAACTTCAGGACAAATTATTATCGACGATATTGATATTTCAACTCTTGGACTTTTTGATTTAAGAAGTAGGCTAACTATAATACCTCAGGATCCGGTATTGTTTAGCGGTACTTTAAGGTAGGAATAATGTTGTACAAATTATATTTATTTCTCAGTATTATTTATGATATTTAATTTTATCTAGGAGTAATCTTGATCCCTTTGGTAAATATGACGATGTCGAATTGTGGAATTCTCTTAAAAGAGCTCATTTAATTGATGAGGATAACAAATTATCATTATCTTCAGAAATACAGCAATCTGTAACACCGGAACTTATCGAAGATGAAATAGAATCAAATAAATATTTAAAACAAAACCATTTTAATTGGAGTCTTGATGCACCTGTAAGTGAAAATGGGGGCAACTTTTCACAAGGTCAAAGGCAACTTATTGCGTTAGCTAGAGCTTTGGTATGTAGATCAAAATTAATTATCATGGACGAAGCAACAGCCAGTGTAGATTTTAAAACTGATAGAATGATTCAAGAAACTATTAGACAAGAATTTGGAGATTCTACTTTATTATGTATTGCACATCGAATAAGAACTGTTGTTGATTATGATAAAATTTTGGTTTTAGGTAAATCTTAATCTAATTGGATTTTAAGTTTTTAATATTAATGCTAACTTTTTTTTTTGGTTTCATTAATAGATGCTGGGAGAGTTATAGAATTTGATCACCCTTATTTATTATTACAAAATCCAAACTCAGTATTTAGAGCTATGTGCGAGAAGAGTGGTGAATTTACAGAGTTAGTAGAAATTGCCAAAATAAAATATAATGCAGATCATTCTAATAGTTGAAAAGGAAAGAAGATTTTTGGAGATTAAAAAATCTAAGAAATTTTTCATAATAGGGTATTTTTTTTTCAAAATTGTTAATTCTCATTTTTAATTAGCACTATTTTAGAGTAATATGAAAGATTTTTCATTTGGTAACAAATAAATAGAGAGAATATTATTATTTTTACATGTAAAAGAAATCAATTAATTTATTAATTTATACCTATTAAAATACAAAATAAAATACCAAAATATTGTAAAAATAAATTTGAACCTTTAAATTAAATATAATTTAATAAATATTTTTTAAGTTTAAAATTTATCTTTTAATGTACCAGCTACTAGAAAATTATATAAATATTTAAAAGTGAAATTTTAGTGGTATATGATGATATTAATAAATGGTTTATTATTAAAGACACAAATGATCATCAAAAAGTAATTTTAAAATAGAAAAATAAAACTAAAAAAAGACATGCAAAAAAACTAGGGTATGGAAAAGTTTGGGTCTGGAACTTTAGAACTGAATCTTTGAACTCAGTCTTGGTAAGACCTAGTCCTAATTTTGGAATCTAATTTGGACAGTCCCAAATTGGTTTTTATAATAAACAATATAAATAAATTTAACTGCAATTTAATTAGTCATATAAAATATGTAAATCATGACATGTCTTTTTACTGTTAAAATTTTCACATTTTGCATTTTACTTTACTTCACTTTTTCCATTATTTTTCCTTTCCATTAAATTTTTCAGTAAAAATGTCTTACTTATTTGAATTATAATTTTGAAGATTTTAACAATTTTGATAAATTTGAACAGAAGATGAAGAAAATGATGATAATGATCTCAATCTCACCAAACTTTACCAACATGGAAGTATTTTAACAAACAAATAACTCAACATTCAGGATATCCAGTTTATTACAAATGTCAATGTGTTTTTGAAAAAAAAACTGGAATTTTAATTTTAAAACAACACTTAGAATCTATACATAAAATAAAGATAGAAAATGTCAACAATACAGGAAAAAATCAAAGTATTTTGGATTTTAGGTAAACTGATCCTTGGCCTAAAAAAGAAAAAAATGAATGAGATATTGCAGTAGTAGAGTAGGTAATTGGAGATGTATAACTCTTCCGTTCTGTTAAAAATTTGTGATTTAAAATTATGATCAATAAATTTGATTCTTGATATCAAATTCTGAATGAAAAAATAGTAAAAATTTTGGTAATTGATTATTTTAAAAAATAACATAAAAATATATAAGAAAATTTAAATGCAATTCCAGATAAATTATCTTAAACAGCAGATATGTGAACTTCAATATATAGTATAATAATAATACATTTCTTGATCTGACGATTCATTATGTTAACAATATAGAACCTAAAAACTTTTTAATATTATTTTTTTTACTACCTGTTATATTGAAAATAATATAGCAAATACAATAAAATTAATTTTAACAGAATTTAATCTACTGGAAAAAACTTTGATTTTAACTACTGATAATAAATTAGTGATAGTAGTATATGAAAGAATAATTGCAGAAGAACTTACAAGAGAACTTAATGATCAGTCTTTTTAACATTATAAGTGCTTTGCATATATTTTAAATTTAGTTGTGTAGCAAAGAATTAGAATTATTGATAATGAGATTGTTAAAATTTGTGAGTTAATGAAAAAATTAAACACTCAACTTTAAGATGTAATAAATTACAAGAATTGTATTCCATAGAAAATTTAACATATTACAAACCATAATTAGATGTTAAAACCAGGTGGAATAGCACCTATTACTTGATTGTAAAATTCTAAAAAATGTTGCACCTATTGAAATGTTAGCTGCAACAAATCAAGACATTAAAAAATTTGTACTGAACGCACAAAGATAGATAAAAATAAATGTAAGTATTTTTATTTTTTTATTCATTATTAATAACAATATTAACATTAATTAATAATATAACTAATTTAAAAAATAAACTATATTATAACTAATTTACAACATAAATAGGATACTCTTACATTATTAGAACTATTAGAAAAAGCAACAGTATTGCTTTCAGCTTCCTTCCATCCTACCATTTCTAATAAAAAGTTTTTGTTTCTTAAAATCCAATAACATCTAAACGATTATATTGGAAAAGAACTAAGAATTTAGTCAAAGTGAAGTAGCATCATCAATACATCAAAAAATTGATCAGTACTGGAAAGTAATGGATTTATCTACTTAGCGTCTACAATATTAGATCCATGCATAAAATTTACTTTGTTTTCTGCTAGAGAAGAATTAACGAATGCAATTAATACAGTAAAAAGGCATTTTTTTGAATATCATATATCAATATCTTAACCAGCTGTAATTAATCATAATAATAGTGAAGTAGCAAGTACTCAGCTTGTGATTACTTTCATTAATTAAAGAGAAGATGATTAAATAATAGTACCGCATTAAATACTACAAAACTATCAACTGGAATTTATGAAGAGATTGACCAGTATCTTGCTTTGCCATGTGATGATAATATTGTACTATTGCTATAGTAGTAGGTTCATTTTTATTCATTTTCAAGAATTTTTAGCATTAGAAGTAATAGCATAAGACTATTTATCTATTTAAGCTACTAGTATTAACTATTACTATGTATAAGTAAACATTTTCTGTAACGATTAATACTATAACTTGTACAAAAAATAGATTGCAATCAGAATTTTAATAAACTTTGCAAGAAACTTTATTATTTCGTAATTTAAAAATAAACTTTAGCATAATCATTTTTTTGCCCTTTTCTTTCACTCTCATTCTTTTGTCAGTTTTTCAGTTTTCTGATAAGTTTTACATACAATTTTTGCATTGCAAAACAAATAATATATATATATATATTTTTGTAAGAAATGTTAACATTTCTTTTTTTTTTGTAAATTCTGTCAAGTATTTTAGATTAAAATGGTAAATTTTAAAAATGATAAGTTTTGCAATATTATGTAACATTGTGAAACTTCTTTTTATTATTTTTTTTTATAAGAATCATCTAAAATTTTTTTACTTTTTTTTGTAGATACAAGTATTTTTTTGGTTTAGAAATTTTAAAATAACAATTTTTAAAGTGGTAAGTTTTGCAACATTTTATTAGTTGTGAAGCTTATTTTTTTTGTTTGAAAAATGTTATAGTACTTACATTTCTATTTCTTTTTTTTTATAGGTTCAAGTGTTTTGGTCTTGTGAAATTTGAAATGGCAAAAAAAAACAATTTCAAAATAGTAAGTTTCATTTAATTGCGAATCTTAAAAAAAATTTTTTTTGAGAAACATTATACTAATGTTTCTCTTTTATTTTTTTGTAAGCTTTAGTACTCAAAAATCTGAAACTAATAAATGGTAAGTTTGCAACATCTTATTATGAAATTTTATAATTTTTATTATTTTTTATAAAAAAATATTTCTAATATTTTTTCTTCTTTATTATAGAAATGCTGGATTTTTTTAAATGAACTGGACTGGAAAATGTAAGGAATGGAGGGTGAAGGGAATATATTTTAATATTAAAGAAACATATTAATGTTTCTTTCTTACTTTTTATAAGAATACTGGACTTCTTTAGATAAATCAAACTTGAAATATATGTAAAAAATGAAAGGTAGAAGATTTTTCAGAATTTTGAAGATATTTACCTTCAAAATTATATTTTATTGTATTTTTTTTAATGAAACATTTATTAATATTTCATTTATCTTTTCTTTTATAATTTTAGGTTTTTCCAGTCGACTTCTGAACAGAAGAATTTTGAAGGTAATAAGTACCTTCAAAATTCTTTAAAAAAAAAATTTATTTTATTTAACAAATATTAACTAACATTCATTCTTATTTTTTGTAGGTCAAGAATGCCGCTGAAGTCCATTTTAAAAGTAACTAAAAAATCTGTTTTTTTATTTATTTTTTTATTTAAATAAAACGTTTATTAATGTTTTGATTTTCTCTTTTTATAGGTTCATAGCTTTCCAGACACCTTCTAAATGAAATTTTAAAGGTAAAACTTTGAAAAAATAGTTTTTTTAGTTTTATTTCTTTACTAAAAATAAACAATTTTTTGAAATAATTTTTTAATAATTTTAAAATACTACAAAATTATAATTATTGCATCAAAATGTTTTTACTATACTTTTATTATTATTTTGTAATTGTATTATATTTAAGTCTATAAAAATATCTTAAAATAATAATACAAGAATTTTTTAATACATTTATTATTATTTTATTATTATAATTTAATTAATTTTAATATTATTTTGTTATTTTAATTTCAAAAATACCCTAAATATATCTTAATATATTTTAAAAATTTTACAAATAATTGCATAATTATTTTAAAAGCCATTGTATTTAGGTTTATAAAAATATTTTAAAAAATTGGCCATTTTTAGTAAAGTTTAATGAATATTCATTAATATTCATTTTTATTTTTATAGATTTAGGATGCTGCTAGACTTTTATTTCAAAGGTATATCCTTCAAATTTTTTTTTTATATCTTTACTTTAATGAATGTTACTAAACATTTATACTTTTTTTTTAGATAAAGGAAGCTGAAATGAGTTTCAGACTTCCATATCAAAGATAAAACTAAAAATTTTTTTTTAATTAATTTATTAATGAACATTAACTAATGTTTATACTTCTTTTTTTTTAGGTAAAAGAAGCTAAAAGACAAGTTCTGAACTTCCATATCAAAGATAAACCCTTTAAAAAATATTTTTTATTAATTTATTTGACAAATGTTAATGATGTTCATATTTCTTTATTTTAGGTTCCAAGTTCTCATTTAAAGAACTTCAAAGGTAAATACTTTAAAGTTCCATTTTTTTACTTTCTTTAATGATAATTATAATCATTTGTTTAGGTTCTAGAGATTATATATTTTGAAGCTACTTTATTTCCAAATTTTTTTCATTTGTAGACCTCTGTTATTTATTAAATTTGAACTAATTGGAACAATGTTCAAATCATTAACAATATATGAATTTGAAGTAAAGATAACAGAACTTTGATTTTAGTGCAAATAATTAATAAATATTTTTTTTTTTCTTTGATAACTTTCAACATGTAATAGATTTTATGTAATTTTTAATTTTATAAATTTTGTAAATATTATTAAATATGGTTTAATAAAAAGATTTCAGTTTATAAATAAATTAATTAATGCAGTGTTTAATAATAATTTTTTTTAATATTCCAAAGATTTCTGAAGATTTATTTTTAAAATTCTGTGCAAATTTTTAATATTTGCAGATCTGCATAAATTTTATTAAAAATTTTTCTTTAATATGTATTGACAGGATAGTAAATCTATGCAGAAATTTAAGCTAAAGATCTTTGCAAATTTTTACCTTAAAAAATTTACCGATATCAGAATTTTATTTAATAATATTATGGCAGTACATTATATATATAAAAGTTGTAAAAATATTTGCGGTATTGCAGATGAGTTGTAATACCACAAATGAGTTGTGACAATGAAATGACAATATCAAATTAATATCACAAATACATCTTTTTTTATCCCTAAAATTACCAATATTGTAATGATATCAAGATTATACTGATCAGATATTTTTTAAATAAATGTTATCACAATATCTCAGTGATAAATTGTGGGATGAAATGACAATATCAAATCAATATTGCAAATATATCATCCTTTTTTTTGATATTATACCAACATCATAATTATATCAAAGCTGTACCGAATTGATATTCTTTTGAATAGATATCTTATGATATTTTCACAATAAATTATGATGATAAAGTAATGATATCAAATCAACATTATAACAATATCATCACAGAAATTGATACTATTATTATGACATGAAATTTATATTGTATCCATATCAATTCAACATCACTTATATTTTCAAGATTTCTGTAAAGTATGCTTATATAATAAGAGATTTGTCAAAAAAATTTTTATGAAATTAAAAAAAAAATGCTTAAATAAAAAAAAAAAAATACTAATGATTAATTTTTTATTTTATTACTTTGTAGGCGAGTTAGCTCAAGCTTTTTTGAGCCAGCTTGTCAAGCATCAAGCCAATTTATTAGCTCATGCGGAGCTTTACTAGTACATAAAATTTGCTTAATTACTATGCTATTTAGGATTCTATCAGTTTTTTTTAATTTTATTTTAATCTTATTAATATAATTTAATATTTTTTTAAAAAGATCTCTAATGAAAACTATTAAAAAAAAAATTTTACAAGCCAAAATTCTCGATACCCTTATTAAAAAAATCTATTTTCAATAAATTTTCTATTGAGACTTCTAACACAATTCTCCATCAAAAAAATAAAAAAACTTTTCAACCAACAATTCTCTAATGAAATTCTCAATCAAAAAAAAATATCCCCGATTAAGAAAAATTTCTAACGAAAATCTTCCATCAAAAAACACATTTCCCCATTAAAAATAAATTCAAAGAATTCTTACCTATTAAAAAAAATTCTCAAACGAATATCTATCAAAAAAAAAAACTTCCCTCTTTTTTTAAAAAAAAAATTCTTTACCGAAATTCTCTATAAAAAAATTCTTAACCTATTAAAAAAAATTCTATGATGAAATTTCTATCAAAAAAAAGATTCTCAGCGAAAATTATTTATCTTCCTATTAAAGAAAAATTCTTTAATAAAATCCTCTATCAAAAACAATCCCCTATTAAAAAAAAATTCTCTAATAAATTCTCTGTCAAAAAATACTTTCACTATTAAAAAAATTCCCAAAAGAAATTCTTTATCAAAGAAAACTCCCTCCTATCAAAAAAAAATTCTTAAGAAATTCTCTATCAAAAAAAAAAATCTCATTTGTTAAAAAAATTTATGACAAAATTATTTTTATCAAAAAAAATCTTTCCTACTAAAAAAATTCTCAATAAATTCTCTATCAAAAAAAAAAAAATCCTGTTAAAAAAAATTGTTCCAACAAATTAGGTTTATGTCAAAAAAAAAAAAAATCTTATTAAAAAAAAATTCTCCAACGAAATTTACGAAATTATCCATCGAAAAAAAACTCAGAAATGTCCCTATCAATAAAAAAAATTCTCTAGCAAATTTTTTATCAAAAAAAAAAACTTATTTTATTAAAAAAAAAAATTCCAAAAGAATTTTATCAAAAAAAAAAGCCTTTGCTTATATTGACTCTACAAAAATTGTTTTATTAAAAAAAAGCCAATAAAATAAAAAAAAAAAAATTCTTCGTGTAAAAACTATGCTAAACTTAAAAATATGTGACTGACAAAAATATCAACCCTGTGCTGACAAAGAAACTAATTTTGACAAAGATAAAATTATCGTGCACAGAACGGACAAAAATATCAAGCACAGATGGATAAAAACATAAAGCACATACAGATAAAATATCAAGCACGTACAGATACGGGACAGATGAAAATCAAGCATAAACAGGTAAAATGTCAGACACAGGGTGACATTTTGTCAAGCAATGCTTGATTTTTTATCGCACAATGTCTGATAATTTTGTCCAACTCGGCTTGCCATCTTGCCATACAAGAAGGCTTTTCTGCGTTTCACAGAATCGGCAGTGGCCATTTTTAAATTAAGATTTCAATCAGCGAATGTTAGTTTGGAGAATAGTTGATCTTACGTAATTCTGGCGCATTGCGTTACCACAGTCCCTGATGGACACAATGCAAAAAAATGTTACACGTGGCATATACTCATTTTTTATTTACATAAATTAGGCAATATTTTATCGCATAACTTGTACACAGATGATATTTGTACATTAAATAACTATTACAAAAATAAGAAGGTTCTGTGATCACTCAACTCTTCGGGAGTCATGCCTTTTTTGACCTTAACCGCTGTTTTTTTGTTCATTCATCCTTTTTTGAAAATGTCTTTAAGCAAATTTTTAATTCACTTAGAGTGAGTGATTCTGTTGACTATATGTGTGTGAAACTGTAGCTCGTGAAATTCGTCAACTTATAGGGAAAAAGATTGGAGGGACTACTATAAAAAGTTTTTATTGTGGATATTAGCAGTTTAGATGAGTAGCGGGGAAGGAACTGCCATTATATGGGATAGGGCTCGGCAGGCTTAAAAAGCAGGCGTGTTCTTTTATGCCTTTCCTCCCCTGAAACATCCTTCTACTCTATTATTTTTTACTTTCATTTTTACTTAGCCGGCCAGCCTTTTCTTGTTATTTTACGAAAAAATATAATAAATGAAATTTTAATTGATTTAATAATTCCGACAAAGAATTTCATCAGATTATGAACAATAACAATTTATAATTTTCTGATTCATTAATGGAGTTTTATTTAAAATATAAAATTACATATTTCATTAAAATATCATAAAATACATGAGATAATAAAATAATTCTTATTTACTATATTAACGAGGTGCATTAGCAATAAAAGCAAATATAGTGCCGGAAACCGTCGCAGTGATTGGAAGAGTTATAAGCCTATTTTTTTAAAAAAAATAAAAATTTAAATTCGAATTCTTTTAATTCCGCAAAAGATAATTCTAATATGAAATATGGAATTGTACTTACCAACCAAAAAAGATACCACCCATAAGTTTCAAGTTGATTGCTTTGTAGGTTCCGTTACATAAACCCACACCAATAGTTGCTCCAGTAATGCAATGTGTTGTTGAAACAGGAATACCAAGTTTTGAAGCCGTTAATACGGTTAATGAAGCGGCCAATTCCATAGCAAAACCCCTTGATGGAGTGTGATATGTTATTCGGTTTCCAAGAGCTCTCATTATATGATATCCATAAAAGACAAGACCAAAGTCAATAGCGATACCTCCTAAAGCTAAAATCCAAATAGGTACAGGAGATTTAACTGAACAATAAAATAAATTGAGAAATAAATAAATTAAGAATTTTAAATTTTAAATAAATTCACGATATTAAGTATTTCTTGATCTTTACCATCTGCAATTATTCCTGTTTCGTAAACAGCATAAATCGCAGCCAAAGGTCCGACCGCATTAGCAACATCATTTGAACCATGAGCAAATGAGGCGAATGTGGCAGTAAGAACCTGAAGGAAAGAATATAATCTTTCTGTATCAGGATCAAATTTAGTAGCAGCATCGTGAATAGCTTGGTTTTCGTCTAATTTATAATCTGCAATTTCCTTATTAATACCACGAGTAGCCAATTTTCCAATAGCTGCATATGTTCTCTCAAAGATATTTTTTTTAACGTATTCATCATCTTCAACTTGTATTATGTTATCATTGCCGGTACCATTTTCGGCAGCTACTTTTTCAACAACATTGTCTTTTCCATTAACATTTGTACCCTCTTCAGCAGTGTTTTCCTCATTTGTTTTATATCGAGGTCCAATGAATGGGATGACGAAAACATGATACCATCTAAGTCCAGTTTCTTTGTCCATAATTAACCTTTTTAAATACTTTGCGTAAAAAGCCCAACTAAAAACAGTAAATAGTAATGCTATAGCAACAACAACTGGTACAACAATGCGAGGATCCTCCTTATCTAAATTAAAACGTGGAGAACCTTTAAAGACAAGATAAAATAAATTGATGGCAATTGTGAAAGCAAAGTAAATCGGAATAGCGATTAAACCACGTTTGAGAGAATTTTCCTTATGTCGAAGTACAAAATATCTTGTTAACAAGAAGATAATTGATGCTACAATTCCAGCCAATATAGGCGAAATGAACCATGATGTAATAATTTTTGATACACCTTTATAAGTCCAATCGACGGCTAAAATAAGTTTAGAGGATAATTCATTTAATTAACTCGAACTTGCACATCGCAACACTTAATAATTTGATACTTACCATCAAAACCGAAAGCTGCTACACCAACCCCTATTATGGCACCCACAATTGAGTGTGTAGTAGAAACCGGAAACCCCCGGCTTGAAGCGAAAATAACCCATGTGGATGAGCCAATTAAAGAGCAAACCATAGCCAACTATTTTATTAATAATAAAAGGGAAAAATAATTTAGGAAAACATTTATTTTTATCATCAAAAATGTAAAATAACCATACCATAAGTAATTCTGGTTTTTCTTTAAATAAATCGACTTTAATGATATTTCCTCGGATAGTTTCGGAGGTATTTGAGCCCAATAAAAGAGCACCAAGAAATTCTGTAAAAACTGCGATACATGCTGCTTGTTTAAAAGTGATGGATCGTGACCCTACTGATGTAGAGAAGCTGTTGGCTACATCATTTGCACCGATACCAAATCCATCAGCGAATGCAATAAGTGCACCAACAACCAGGAGGTAAGTAAAACTATATGGTTCCATCATCTTGAATGACTCGCGAAATTCTAGCTACAAAAAAAAATTGCATTTTTATAATTTTTATACAAGTACGAATATTTAAAATTCAATTCAAATTCTTATATATATATAGTTATCTCGGATTATCCTTAAACAGTGTGACGTTTAAATTTGTAATAAATTAAAAATTTTTGTTATCAATCTGTTTGTGCGCCATAACATAGAGATGTAGATATCCGTATCATTTTCGAAATCGGTACCCGGTTAATTGTGACGCAGTTGAAAACAATTAGTCACTGTCCAACGAAGACAAGGCGAAAAAAATCTGATAACCGATTTTGGAAACTTAGAAATTTAGTTATAATCTGTTTGCCTTCGAGTACCTCGGTATGAACGGTTCCCGAAAGGAACATGAAGAAAGTGAATTATAGTTAGGAAATGTTTTTAAATAGTTAGCGTTTTATACAACTGCAAAATATTATGTTTTTACGTCAAATGTATTCCTATGTTTATTAATTCGTTGATCATTTTCATCGGTGAAATTATAAACTAACTTATAAGTCTACCATATCTTTTAGCAATCATGTATTGTATTTGTACCAATAATTATTTGTTTCTTGTGAGTGAGCGGAAAATACATTACCCTTTGGGAGCTTCGCATCAGAAATCTTTGACGCTTCACTATTAACGGAAAAAATATATACAATCTTATTTCATGTAATGCATAATTTTTCCTATGCATCAATATTATTAGGAAGTGCGTAACTATACTTGCCACCCATTTAAAACTTCAAATTTTTATAAATTATAAATTAAATAGTAAAAAGAAAAAACTAAACTGATGAGCAACATGTACTGAACATTTCTATCAATTATTTTATAGAATTTAATAAGACTTTTAATTAATATTATGGGTTAAAGTTGAATAATTCTATTAAGTAATAATAATAAAAATATGAAATTTCGGACTAGTTTTCATGTAATTTTTATGGATTTTACAAGAAATCCACAAGAATTACATGAAATATGTCAAAAAAAAAAAAATTTTACGGTAATTAATATTTTAACAAAGTACTTTAAAAAATAAGTTACACGATATAAATAAATAAATTTTAAATTTCGGACTACAGTTATAACGAATTTTGATATAACGAATTATTTGGTATAACGAATCTTTAGTGTTGTACCAATTTTAACATATAAAAAAAAATTTGCTATAACGAATATTACTAATTAAATGCTGTATACCGTTTAACAAAGTAAGTCTATAAACTATACATAATAAAATGATTCTT